>JACAVU010000007.1:8610629-8900629 GCA_014183005.1 Castanea mollissima
ACTCTAGCCTAATCAAGTGTATATACATGTGAAGCTCTCTTGTAAAAACTTGAACTTCAACCCTTGCCCCCACTCCGTACAAGTATTTATACTTGTAGAGTGACTATCGCACCAACGGTGTACGGTAGTTGACAGTTTTTTCATTTTTCATAAAAGTGTTGTCAAAACTCTCCTAAAATAGATTGTTAACTATTGTCATAAGGACAATGGTTAGTATGACCCTATTTGTTATAATAAAATGTGTGATATGAATAATTTATGAGATACACACACACACACACAAAATAAAAAGGTTTTAACCTTTTATTGGCATCTTTTAATGTTGTCAATAATTTTTTTGAAAATTCACATTTTTTTTAATGTCATCATTAAAAAAAAATCTCACTTTCAAAATTCAAAATTACAAATAGTGCAAAACTATATTATTTTATACTAATCAGAATTCATCTTCTCTTTAAATATTGCAATCTCACACTAAACAAATTTAATAAAAAAAAATCCAACTATATAAATATTTTTAAAAAAATCATCAAGAAAAATCCTTCCTTCAAGGTTAAGGGGGGATAAATTTCTGTGTGAAAATGGCTTTTCTTGAACAAATTTCATGATCTTCTACTACACATTCTTTCAAAAAGTACTTGTCAACAAACTTTTTGAATATTGATTACTATCATTTTCCTTAATAACTCCCCCCAACCCCCCCCCTCCCCGTCGCCCGGCCAAAAAAAAAATAATAGGTTTTTTATGGTTTGTTATTATTAAATATTTGCTACTTTTCTGTTGTGTGATTAATTAAAATGACGTGGAATATAAATTAGAAAAATGCAATTGAATAAAAACGTGTCCTAGAATTTCTGTAAGTTGATCATGTGCCCATCACTTGACAAACTTTTGCTCATAAAAATAACAAAATCTCTCTCTCTCCTAAACCCAATTATTGCCAATTTGCCACCACAGGCAATCAGAGTCCGTAGTTTTGAAAGGAAACCTCTATCCTTACCGTCTCAATTTTTTCTCTATTCGCTGTGTATCTTTCTGCCATTGTTATTGTAAATGATTCCGTCAATTACTTTACTTTGTTAGGGTTTTTCTTTTGAGAAGATCTATGACAACACCCAAACCCATGTTCAATTTCAAAACTTGTTTAGGTGTCATTCTGTGATTGAATTTCAGCACTTACACATGAGACCTATGTACATAGGAACTTAGTATATAACTAGTCTCATCACACGCGCTTTGCGTGTGCGATGAGACTTTTCTTTTTTAGTGGTCCTATTTTGTAGAAAAAAACTATATTTAATTATTTTATATATATATATAATATATATATATATATATATGATTTTTATTTTAAAAATCTAATTCATAAGTGAATAAATCAATTTAAAAATTAATAGGAGAGTGGTCTTATTTTTTAGGCATATATTTAGTGGGAGTTGAAGTTACTTTTTACCGAATTGTCCTTTAATTTTGTCTCTACTTAAATATAAGAATGTAGGGGCATCTTGAACTAAAAAAATGAGTTTTTCCTGGATTGTCTTTTCGTTTTGTCTTTATTTAAACATAGGACTGTAGAGGCATTTTAGAACTAAAAAAATAGGAATCCAAACAGGGAAGCCCCTTAAATAGTAGTATAGATAAAAGAATTTAGGTGCACCAATCACAAGGTGAAATTTAAGCATGTTATGAATTTGGGGTATGGAGTTGGGTTTGTCCCTAGACTATTTTTTTTTTTTTTTGAGCCAACCATGGCTTTGGATAGTACCAACATTGATCAATCCACAAGTCATATTACACTCGTCAATCCAGTCCAAAAGAAAAAAAAATACAAGGCCGGTAAGAAGAAGAAGAATCACAATTTCTAAGAATTACAAGAAGACTACCTAGGGACGGACCCAGGTGGGGCCCTTAGGGGGCCTGGGCCCCTTGGGCCCAAAACAATAAAAATTTTAGTAGGAAAAATGTTTCCAAAAAAAAAAAAAAAACAAAGGACTCGCCCCCTTATCAAAATGACTTGGGACCCCCTATCCCAGCGGCCAGCCCAGTCAAGAGCCCATCAGCCCATGTAAGTCTAAAAAAAATGTAAAAAAGAAAAAGAAAAAGAGAAAAGAAAACCTAGCAAACGAAACAAGCGAAAACGGAAAATGAAGGAAAAAAGAGAAAAGAAAAGAGAGGCTAGACAGACACAGTGGAAAAAAAAAAAACTCACGCAGCCGTTCACCATTCACGCCTCATGCTGCCACCGGTTCCCGTCGCATAGCCAAACGGGAAACGGCCACACCAACGCAGCCACCGTCACCACGCCCACGCGAGACCCATCTGATTCTTGCTGTCGGTTTTCAATCTGCCCAGCCCACTTCATTGCTCTAGCTCAACTCACGAGTATTTAATCTATCCTTTCCTAGTTTTCTTTAAAACCTAATATAATATTTGTGAATCTCAGAATCTAACAATCTGTGCTTGTGGACTTGTGGTGTTTACTGATGAGTGATGAACTAAGTTATTGATTGCAAATAATCTGTGCTTTTTCTTTTATAGGCTTTTTGGCTTTGTGACTCTCTGTGACTCTGTGTTTGTGAATGGATTGTTAATGTGTGCTATTAAGGGCACACGTTAACTGGACCAAAAAAAAATAGTGAAATTAGGAAAAGTTTACATAGTGGTATTGGGTAGGGAAAATTTATGTTGCTAGTGTAAAATAAAATCATAGTGTTGGTAGTGGGATTGGGTGAGTCCACAGTGTCAGAAATATGGAGACCAGACAAAGACAAATAGGTAAATAAATGCACAAAAGATAATAAAAAAACAAAAATAAATCATATAATATAAAAAATTGTCACACAAATTTAAAAAAATAATAGTGATTCACTTGCCGTATTGTTATTCATAATGCTAAATTAGATAAATTTATAAATGGTAAAGAAGTGACAAATACTAAATTTATAATTAAATGCATCATGTATATTACCATTTGTGAGATATATATATGATTTTTATTTTATTGTAAATCATGAAAAAACCAACTACAATGTTTGATTTTTTCAAAAGAAAATATTCAAATTCTTTAGAAGTCACGTAGGATTGTTAACAATTAATCTTGCTATTCCAATTCCAAAAAATGTAGATGTTCAATTCTAGAAAATATTCATTCTCAATTCCAAAAAATGTCGATGTTCCAATCCCAAAAAAAATTCATTTCCCAAAATTTTGTTTTTTTTTTTTTTTGCTTATCTCTGCCTCCCCCAACATGAAATCTTAGGTCCGTCCTGAGTCTACCAAAGTGGAGAGAAATTTGATTAAATTTGACTGTCTACAAAAAAATTGTGAGGCTTGATTCATTTCAAGGCAAGGTGGAGATTTGTCAAGTATGACTTGAATTGCACGCCTCTATTAGATGCAAGATCAGATTTGTTACTCCACACTTGTGTTGCACACCTTTATAAAATGCCAGATTAAATTTTTATGTTCAGACTTATGTTAAATGCTTGACTTTCTTGCATGGATCATTTTGCTGACATTGGTTAGGATTTCTTCTTTCTTTCATTTTCCCCCCCTTTTTTTTAGCTTGTTATTCTGAGCGTGTGCAGAGAGCTGTGCATTAATTTGTATTTAACTTGGTTTGTTGGTTTAGTTAAAGAAAAACTATTTGGGTATATTTTGGGTTTTGTTAGAGTGTCTCTATGTCATTTTGTATTCTTTAAATTTGTTAGTGAAATTTTTTTCTTATTCTCATGTTATCCATGAAGGTAGACTAAAAGTGAACCACGTAAATATTTGGTGTTGAGCTGTAGTGTGTCTAATTTATTTTTAAGTTCTTATTGTTTTTATAAATTTTTTGAAAGTTTTTTTAAAGCCATAATATTTTCACAATCAATCTCACGTGAGAGTGCCATCCAGGTGCATGCATTTTTTTTTTTACCACAAATTAGTATTAAAGCATCTGTTTTCATAGCACTCACAGTAGTGGGTACCATAAACTCTGAAACATATATATGTTGTATGATATATGACAGATTGCCTCGGTAATTAGCTAACTAGCCTAAACCATTTTCCTGCATTTATGGAGGGATTGCGAGATGGAGAAGGGGCGTCAGATCATATATACACCTGCCTATGTTACAACACTTGTCAATTAATTGATTATAAAATTGCTCAAGCATTTGATAATCAAAATTATTCTTTTTAAATAATCACTAGTGAGTCAATAGAATTTAAAAATAGTCTTATTACAAGGAACAATTTGAAAAATTAATCAAAGCGTGAGGATGCAATAACTGAAACAGTTGTACCAAGTACGTAACGGTTCCGGATGCTACACTGGTTCGCTAGCACGTGGAAATGAAAAAACTAATTCCGTCCACAGCGATTAAAAATATCGACAATACACTCAGAAAGGACGAAGCAACCAAAGACAATATAAAGTCTGTTTGAAGATCGTTTACTTTGCTAAAAATTTATTGTTAAAAATATTGTAATAAAATAATTTTTAAGTTATCAATAATGCTGTGAGATCCAATATTTACCTAGGAGTCTGCATTTAACATGTTTGGCTAGGTCGTGAATAGTGCCATAAGACCCAGTCAAAAACGCAAAATGAAACTTCATTTCCAGGCAAATGCCATAATGAGTGTTTGGATTGCCCTGAAATAGAGAACACGTCTACGATTGTGCGTTTTGCTGAAAAAATATGGGTCCTATGACATGTTCACAGACTTCCAAAAGTCATCCAAATACAGATTTTAATATAAATTTAGATCTTATAACACTATATACATATTTAAAAATATTTTGCTATAATATTTTAAATTTTCAGTAATAAGTGGTATCTAAATAGACTTATAGTGACGAAGAATAAAATGGAAATCCAAGAAATTAGACAACCCGAAAAAAAAAAATCAATTTACAAGATTGATGGTGATGAAGAAGAGCAATCCAATGACAGAAGTGGCAATGGCAAGACCCAAGGAAGGCATTAATACAGCGTATATGCCCAAAAAAAAATGCCAGCACCATTGCTATCATGGCAGATATGGAAGGCTGTAGGCCAGCGATATTGCTTCAAAATTCTGCTCGTGAAACAATAGTGGCATGAATAGGTGGATAAAGGAAGCAGAACAAGATTGCACCATGGCTATGCTATTTGTAATAATAAATGCTTTGAAAGCAGAGTTCTTATCAGAACTGGAGAGCCTGAGTGTGGGCCTTCTTGACCTATGAAACCCCAGGCATGGTAATACCGGCTGCAAAAGTAACGGTTGCAATGAGTGTGTCCACTACCAAATGGTATTGGGATGTTTCTTTCATGATAGAAATAAATCGGTCTTTACGGCGATTATAGGCTTCCTCCTCCCACTGCAATAAACCAAATAGAAAATTCTTTGGTTTGATATATTGTTCTCCTAAGAATTTTCGAAATTCCGCCGGACGATTATTACGGGGGAATGCAATTTCATTATCTCCAAACTGTGCAACATGAAGAAAAATAATAGTCAGGAGAATTACTAGGTGCCAGGAATGCAAAATTTTTGAAAGGATGACGCTGGACAACTGCCGTGAGACTGGGGGCAACAGAATTTTTGCTGCTCCTAGCCTTGCAACTGCAGCGTTGTACGTCTTAACGTTGGCATGTACGGTCACACAGTTTTAACATATTTTAATTTTAGGCTATGGAATCTATTCCAAACATATATATGCCAAGGTATCTTACTTTGACAGGGCAGGACTTTGACCTTTGAAACATGGTTGCACTCCTTTGATTTACAGATTCCTGAAAAAAAAAAAAAATGAGGAAAGTAAGTGTGTACACTAGAGATGTGAATGTGTATGAGACAATCGTTACTTCTTCTTTTCTTTTTTTTGCGTGCGCTAAATTACAAATTTCTTCATTTAACATTGATCGATTTTCAATTTAGTTCCTTAATTTTTATTTTTTCTCATTTTTGTTCTTTAATTTGTTTTCAATTTAATCTTCCATTAAGTTCCATCAAATCTTCCCGTTAGTTTTAGGATCTTTCACTTTCCAAAATGAAGTCATTTCGGTGGACTTTGACAATGCAGATTGTATGAAAGTAGATGGAAGGATTACATTGAAAAAGATGAAAGTATAAAGAACATAAGGGGAAAAAAAATTAAAAGACTGAATTGAAAACAAGTCAAGTTAAAATGTGTCATTTAAATTTATCTCTTTTCTTATAATGTTTTGATATGTTTTTAATAAATAAAACGAAGTAAATATGCTATAAAATAAAAATTTTCCACCATTGCAAGAGAAAAAATTGTGTTACCTTTTCTTTGATAATTCTTCATTAGTAGTTAAAGCAATGTCGTAAGCATCAGGTTTTGTTCGTTGAAGGCCATCTTATTTACTCTATCGTGACGCATGAGATCCTTTATGCATGGCAATGATTTGGAATGGAGGAGAGGTGTGTTCCCTCTTTCATCCTTTTCATTCAAAAGGTTGCTGAGTGATGGTTGTTAGGATGACATTGACAACATCCTTGTGAGATGAGTTCACGGCAAAATGGAGTGCATTCCAACCTCTCTTGTCAACTAGTTCGCTACAATCAGGACAATATTTTAAAATCTCATTCACTATTTTTACATGACCTCGATCTGCTGCAATGTGAAGAGCCGTCATGTCCTTTGTGTCTTTCTTGTATGCCATAGATCTATCATTTTTCAGTAATATCTTTATTGCACTATAACAATTGAAGTACGCAGCACAGTGAAGCGGAGTCAACGTTGGTTATATTTTTGAGCTAGTGCTTTACGTTCTATTTTCTTCTGAATTTCACCTGTCATTACTATTAGAATTAAATATGTTAGACATAAATAATCATTTTCTAAAAGACACAAAGAAGACTTTTAAAAGATAGAAATAACATTCATGAGTGAGTTTATTGATTCTATCAAATAAAAATCCTCTGACCCATTATGAGGGTTCAGTTTATGCTCTAAGTACTGATTGCAGCCTATCCCTCATTCATTTTTATTATTATATAAAGAAACTAAAGTTTAGATAAATATATATATATATATATATATATCAAACACATAACTTATTATATTTGGTGACTCTAAGAATATTACAGTGGATTTTTATTTTGGTCTCTCTACTCTCTTTGCATTAGTGAACTAACAAGAACACGCTGTAACATTTTTACTCAATCTATTTGGTATAAAATTGTATCAATTAAGCTTGAATTTAAAAAAAACTTTTGAAGGGACGACCATGGCCCCCTTAGTCTTATAATAATTCTAGCTGTCACCGGTGGGGAATGGTACAAGAATTTTTATTTTCTATAAAATGACAGCAATGTACTACATAGTGGAAATGGCAGTACTCTAGTCTCTCCTTAAATTATTTCACTCTAATTTATATTTTAAATAAATACAAGTAATAATTAATTATATTAATTTAAATTAATTAGATCTCAAACTTTTTTGTTGGGATGAAACAATCTGATACAAAATAAATTCTAATTAAATTAGGTTTGATCCTCTAAATAAAATTTAACTAAATAAAATTATTTTTTAATAAATTCTCAAATTAATTTTTTTTATTTGTTAATCTCTATATATTAAAAGGATTTAAAAAGTTAGTTATTGTCTTTTTTATTTCAAAAGTACCCCTAATTTAATTGACTTATCCTTATTCCTAAAACATAAAAATGAAGTTAAAATCGGAAATTGATTTAAAAAGAAATCTACCCCATGTTCTATAAAACTCTATGTACACAACCAAAATTACTCATGTTCCTGTTTAAAAAAAAAAAAAAAAACACCTATAGAAAAAAGGAGCCTCGTTACAAAAGCAAAACGCGTATGATAAAACTAGTATTGATTAAATAAATATATCATACATAATATATTTTATCAAATTTTCCTTGCATGGTGCACAGACACACGGTCAAGATAAAAAAAAAAAAAAAAACACTTTATGGCGTTACTCTTTAGTACTAAACCATGCATTGGAATGTTGAAAAAATAAATAGGCATTAGTGCATTACCATCATCGTTCCAAATCACTGCAGCATGCAACGTGGTTCCACCAAGTGCGCCATCATGAGTTAATGATGTGCAGTTTTCTAAAATGTGAAACACCACCTGCCTATAATTTCTCTCCACAGCCATGTACAGCGGAGTCTCACCAGCATCATTAGCAGAATATGAAATATCTTTACCGTTTTTAACCAACAGTTTCACCACTTCAAGATGATTATTACGTACAGCCTCATGCATGGCCGTCTCATTTTCTTCATTCTTCATCTTCAGCATCTCCTTGACCGCTTTATTATTGACCCCACTTTCGAGGTCTGGTTGGGGAGCACTTTCAATTGCAACTTTGGCCGCACTTTGGAGGTCTTGTTGGCGCCCTTTTGCATGTTCAATTAAAACTTCCATGATGGCCGCATGCCCATACCTTGCCGCAATATGCAAGGGGGTTTCACCTTTGACATTAGCTTGCCATAGCAGTGGTGAACACATTCTGAGAATTTCTTTGACAAAGGCGGTTGATGATTCTGATTCTTTAATTAGGCTTGTGAGGTAAATATGAAGGACTGTGTTTCTATTTGAGGTTAGTAGTTGGTTAAGAGGCTTTGGAATTTCTTTGAAGACCTCGATTTTGCCTTCTGCTGCAGCGTTGTAATATACAGAATCCATGCCAATATTGTCCTTTGTTTGCGAAGGCTCACCAACTGCTTGATCAGCTTCATCCATTCTCTATTAGTGGCTCCAATACTTCTCTCTCTAAACAATGTCACCCTACCTCGTTTTGATATTTTTGATAAAGTAAAGATAGAGGCAACTAGCTCGTCAAAACAAAGGGACTTTATAAAGCCGAGGAGTGAATTAAATCGCCCCCGTACAAACTCTTGTCTATGTTACTATGCCATAACAGCTACCTTCGGTTTAACTTCAATGATGCTAGGGCAACACTTATTAGTTCCACACGGTTTATTTATTTATTTATTTTTATCGCTCATAATTACCTAGAATAATTACGGGAAAGAGTGTAACAAAGGGTATGGTAATAAAATTAGAGAAAAGTTAAAAGATATCTTAAGGTTATTATTTTTATAAATATTTTAAAAATAATTATATAAAAAATAATAATTTTTTTTACAGCTTTGTTAATTTTTTTTTATAAAAATTGTATTAAATTTTTTTAAAAATTATCTATTAACAACTAGACTCATTCTATACTCACTTAATTATCTCGTTTGATTTTTTGAGAGACAAGAGAGAAAGAGAGAAGATGAAGGCAAGAAGACACAAGGAATGGGGAAAGAGGGGTGGAAAGACAAGACTTAGAATACTAGTACTTACAAAATGGCTTAACAAATAAGTATTAGTGAGACTTATAAATCAAAGACCATGATTTTAAAACCCGAACCGTTTAATGAACCGAGAAATGGAGATGTTTAAAGATTTTGAGGTCGAATCAAAGTTCAACCGAAGTCAGACCATGACGTATCATTTAATATTTTTAATATATTTGATACTTAAATTGGTTTATATTTATTAATTTTTTATTCCTGACCAACAAGATATGCGTGACCTAATGGTTTGCATGCTGGAGATGTTATTTTACTTGCTGAGAGAAAATTCCTGTCCTGCTAACAACATATTGTCATCAATTTCTACCAAAATAACGACATGGATGAAATAAGTTCTTGTAGATACGGTCTAAGGACCGGTTTCTAATTAACCCGGTCGGACCAATTAAAGCAAGTCATGTTAAAACTCCTATCTATCCATATATTTAATATTGTGTACGTGTAACATATTTTCATCAATTTTTACCAAAATAATGACATAGATGAAATAAATTCTTATAAAACCGATCTAAAGACCAGTTCCTGATTAACCCAGTCGGACCAATTAAAAGCATGTCACAATAAAACTTCGATCTATCCATATATTTAATATTGTGTACGTGTCAAGTTAATTTACCTGTGAAAGGTACCTTGTACGTTCAGGCAAATTTATATCCGACTAATGACAGATGCAGGTTACAACCACAATTTTATTTACGAGTTGCAATTCAATAAATAAAGGTGGATTTGTCACACATTGGTTGGAAAAATGTTCTCTCAACAGTGGACTTTTAAGTCATTCAGCAACAACAAAAAAAAAAAAAAAAAACGGTGGACTTTTAACTTTTAAGTCAACACCAATAAAAACTTGTTATTGTTACGAAAGTTGTGTATGTACTATGTAGCATTTCTCATTACAATCTCTATATATTATTATGAGTAGGTAGACTATGGCATGCATCTGTCATCATTCACAGCCAATCAATGAATTTCGTTGCCATCAATTCCCAAACCTACCCGCCAACTGCCAACTACCGCATTAAAGCTTATAAAAGTTGTAGATTAAAGTACAAAATTAACTCTCTCTTTTTTTTTTTAATTTCACAAAAATTCATTTCGTTTTCTAATTTTACTTTTGGTTAATTCAGTTTGTTAAGTATCTATTTAATATCAGCTTATTTAGTTAAAATTAAAAATATTTTACTGCAAGTACGGTAAATAAAATTAAAAATTAACTAAATAATATAATAAAATTCATGAATAATAGTAAAAATAAACTAAAATTGCAAATAAATGTGTGTTTAAATACCGTTTATTTTGCTGAAACTGAAAAATTATTAATAAAATTACTGTAAATAAAGATAAAAAATAGTTGAAATAGTACAATAGAGTCCATAAATAGTGTTAAAAAGTGCAGTAGAGTCTATAAATAGTAGTAAAAATAAGCTAAGTTGTGAAATAATTTTAATTTTTTATTTTACACTAAGTTGAAATTTTCAAATTATCCCAAACGGACACTAAGTTTCAAAAGTGTTTAATTTAGATTTTTCACAAGTTATATTGCTATTTTAAGCACCACTAAATACTAAAACATAGCCACGTTGGTTGAACCTTTGGCTCTGCAGCTACCGTATCCGGCCAAAAGTAATGGTTGACGGTAGCTCATATGTAAAAAAAAATATATTATTAAATTATTATCCTCACACTACTTTTTAATAAAAAAAATTTCTTTTGATCGTGTTCACACGGCTTTTTCCTGATTTTTTTTATAGTGTTTTAATCAAATAGTTAAAAATATAAATTTATTGATGCTGGAGGATTGTAAAGTGAAAATATAAAATAAACAAAGTAATTTTTTGTAAAACCAGCTTAATTTATGGCACCTATGTGGATGCTCTAACTTCCGCCAATGCTATGACGTTAAGTCTTTTTCTTTTTTTTTTTCCATTTTTCTATATTAAAAATTGCAAAAAGCTAATTTAAAATTTTTAAAAAAATTTAAGAAATAACACACAGCAAACCCAGCACACCAACAACAAAAAAAATTCTTTACATCGATCGCAACCAATAATGGCATTGATATACAAAATTTCAATACACAAATTCAGAACAGAGCACAACAACCCGAACAAGATGATCAACATCAACCATCAGTACCCATACAATTTACAAATTCGCTACCCACAAACAATGATTATTTATTAAACAATGAAGTTATGATACAACGTTTCTGAGTTTTTCTTTTTTGCGGTTCATTTGGTTTTTACAAACAAAATCATCAGAAGTAAGAAAAGATTTGTCTAAAAATTGAACTTGAACCCAAATCAGATCAGTGAGAGAAAGAATCCAAGGAGACCCAGATTTGATTGGAGAGAAATAATCCAGAGACCCAAAGAAGATCGGAGAGAGAGCCTAACCGGGTTGTTCAACAAATCCAAAAAACTCTGAAACCAACCAAACACAACAGCCCAGCCGTGGGTTGAAACTCCGGTGACAGTTTGACGTGAAAACGGAGAGAGAGGGAGATTGGCCTAGTTGAACCGAGCTAAGAGAAAGACGACCACCGCCGAGCAACGACAATTAACAGGGACAGGTGAGGAGTGGAGAGCGGCTGACCTTGGTTGTCGGCCATGAACGAAGCTTGCAAAGGAGCTCCTTGGGTCCGGCCTAGAGAGAGAGTGAGAGATTATAGAAAGAGGGGAGAGAGAGGAGAAGATGAGAACTGAGATAGATTAGGATTTCTTAAGGAATTTTTTAAACGGAGAAATTAACAAAAAAAAAAAAAAATTAAGAAATAACACACAGCAAACCCAGCACACCAACAACAAAAAAAATTCTTTACATCGATCGCAACCAATAATGGCATTGATATACAAAATTTCAATACACAAATTCAGAACAGAGCACAACAACCCGAACAAGATGATCAACATCAACCATCAGTACCCATACAATTTACAAATCCGCTACCCACAAACAATGATTATTTATTAAACAATGAAGTTCTGATACAACGTTTCTGAGTTTTTCTTTTTTGCGGTTCATTTGGTTTTTACAAACAAAATCATCAGAAGTAAGAAAAGATTTGTCTAAAAATTGAACTTGAACCCAAATCAGATCAGTGAGAGAAAGAATCCAAGGAGACCCAGATTTGATTGGAGAGAAATAATCCAGAGACCCAAAGAAGATCGGAGAGAGAGCTTAGCCGGGTTGTTCAACAAATCCAAAAACTCTGAAACCAACCAAACACAACAGCCCAGCCGTGGGTTGAAACTCCGGTGACAGTTTGACGTGAAAACGGAGAGAGAGGGAGATTGGCCTAGTTGAACCGAGCTAAGAGAAAGACGACCACCGCCGAGCAACGACAATTAACAGGGACAGGTGAGGAGTGGAGAGCGGCTGACCTTGGTTGTCGGCCATGAACGAAGCTTGCAAAGGAGCTCCTTGGGTCCGGCCTAGAGAGAGAGTGAGAGATTATAGAAAGAGGGGAGAGAGAGGAGAAGATGAGAACTGAGATAGATTAGGATTTCTTAAGGAATTTTTTAAACGGAGAAATTAACAAAAAAAAAAAAAAATTTAATATGAAACTAACTGTGTAGTTGACAGAATCAAACGGAAGAACTTGATTGAACATTTTTTAAATTTATAGGACCTGAATTGACTGAATGTAAAGTTAGAGGACTGCAATAAATTTTGGTGAAATTTAAAAGGTCAGTTTTGCATTTTGACCAAAATTGTACGATTATAATCTTTTGTGTCATAATTCATTTTAGAATAATAAGGGCAAATAACATTCTCATCTTTTGAGGTTTAGAAAAATGACACTCAACCCTAAACTTAATAAAATAAAATAAAAAATTCCCTCTTTCACATTTATTTGACTAAACTCTATTAGAGGTTAAAAACGTTGTGTACTAACCTATCCTTTGGTTTAAAACATATTTCCAAAATTACACTTCATATATTCTTAAAAGTTTTACAAAACCCAAAATTTTGGCAGCCATTCCTTCCCGCCCATCCTTTCCCACTTCTTTGAAAACCTAGATTGATGTTGAGGACTTTTATTTACAAATTCACATTAACACATACATCTCAATTGGTCCCCCACAACTTTCCATCCCATGGCCCAACAATGATTCCACAGTGAATACAATAAAAGCTGAATACCCAAATAAATGCCAATAAACCCTCAAAATTTCTTGTATTGTAACCTAACTGAGCCATGAATTTTTGGAATTTATGTGTAGATAGATTGTAATGTGCACAAATAGTATAATATTCACAAAAAATTTGTAAAGCTTTAACTTTGTTTGGAAAAGCTCTCCTTTTTTTTTTTTTTTTTTTTTGTTTACTTCAAAGTTCAAAGATATTTCCATTGATGAATTTTGTTTAAAATGGCTCGATTTGTTTGTTACATAATGCTTTGGAATTTGCTCATGCTCTATTATCTTATTTCTTTTCCATTTTTTCAAAGATTTTATATTCGTGAATAACTTAAACCAAATCTTTGAAATTAATATAAATAATAAAATTAGTTTTTTAAGAACTAGTTCAAGTATTTGGAAAAAGCCCAAACTATTTCCCTTGCGTCTATAATGCCTGAAATGTAATTTACAATTTAATAAGTGGATGCTACTTGTCAATATCTCAGCCAAGTGACAATACTTGGCAGTAAATGAGTAAATGTAAAAATGAGCTGGATAGTAAAAGTCATTAGCCATTGACACTTTGCATGAAAAAAAAATTTGATTTGAACTTCTAGAGTTTCTCTTGTACTATGAATATATA
Source organism: Castanea mollissima (assembly GCA_014183005.1). Classification (NCBI taxonomy): domain Eukaryota; kingdom Viridiplantae; phylum Streptophyta; class Magnoliopsida; order Fagales; family Fagaceae; genus Castanea; species Castanea mollissima. The sequence goes on from JACAVU010000007.1 coordinate 8,624,738, forward strand.
AAACTAGCTTAATACATCTATAAATAGATATCCTGTGTAATGAACTAGTAATGGGCAATGGGCAATGGGACACACAAACAATATCTCATAAATTTTGACCCAAAGTGTTGGTGAGAAGTGTGATTCAAAATCTAAGATGATCATCAAACTTTAACAATATCAATTGAAAAAGTGCTAGAAGCGACAAAAATCCGCTTAAGGAACATATTTATAATATGCTCTTTTTATTTTTTATTTTATTTTATATGAATGCTCTTTTTACTAACCTTGGTTAAATTTTGGAAAAAATAATCTTTTAAAAGTTGGAATATTCTGTTATTAATATTAATAGAAGGGGGAGTGTTATTTTTTTCAAATCTCAAAGGAAGGAAGTGTTTTTTCCTTTCAAATTTGAGGGTGAGTATCATTTCCCCAAACCTTAAGGGAATGGAGTGTAATTTGTCCTAATTTTAATATAGTAAACTATAAACAGTGAGTCTATTTGAAAGTGACAAACTACTATTCACAATTTGCCCTATAGGAATCATATTATAGGCCGCAGCAATGAACCTATTTGAAGTGGCTTTATTTCGTACCAGAAAAGCCTATGTAGTGGGTCTGATCTCCTAGTCAGTAATATTATACCAGGAATACTGCGGCCTTTGAGCAAATTAGATGGGCCGAAATTCAGGATTAAGAAACAACTTATAGAACAACAAACAAAATCATTGATTCTTTAGAAAAAATATTACAACAGCAGAATTGAGATGCCATAGCAACGGTTATAGGAAGTATTTTTCTTATCAGTAATTACACAAACAACCCATGTTTCTTAAACCCACGATCTTACACTCTACCTTGTTCTTACAATGCAAGGAACAGCTATATGAAGCATTATATAGGTAAAATATCTAAATGTTGGACACAATCATTCCACTTATAGATATCAAGTAATAAGCTTTCTTCCTAAACTGACCAACTCCAAACACTTCAACTGATAGAAAATTACATAATCAAAAAATATATATTAGTCCTGTTCAATGTCTTAGGCAGCCTATTGCAATGTGAATCTAAACAGTTTGAGAACAGAGCGCCTGAAAACCAAATCTAAGAAATAAAAATTAAAAATAAATGGCAGTGATATTGGAGGAAAGAAAGCCACATTGCATATTTATGTCTAGCACAATGTTAAGTTTTCACAGACACACAAAATTAAGCACACAAGTAACCCGCTAGAGAGAGAGGACAAAAAGTCAATTTCTGCAGCCCCATTTTGGCATAGATCCGCAAGTCCACATTTTTCTTATAAAGTAAGCAAATCAGGTAAAATGAATTTCCCTTTACTAATTCTCAATTCCATTGTATGACAGAGCAAACTTAGAACACCAAAAAAAATAAGGGACTTAGAATCCCAATCAAAATGTTTTCTCACACTTCTCAGCCACCAGACACAGCAGAACTTAATGATATCACCCAATCCCGATGCATAGATCCTATCAATTGCAAAACTTTCCTCACTGATCTCTACCAAATACATCAAAATCAACAAGACCCACATGAATTTTCTCAACCATATCACAGAATTTGAGAGATCAAAAGTTATGACTCCTAAATTAGAACTAATATCCAAATGGGTTTTCCGAATCCAATCCAAAAGACCCATTTTCAAGTCAGAATCGATAAGTCCTCGAAAACCTTCATTATGAATGTTTTAAGCAAATAGGGTTCTGAAATATGAAGGAAAATTGAACCAAACAAGAGTGAGAAAATTAGAAATGAGAAAACTTGGGCATACCCTTGAACATTCCTGAGGGTCTGGTTGAATCTGGAATCAAGGCTTGTGAGAGTGCTCTCTTTCTTCCTCTGATCTTCTGGGCTGTTATTGTTGTTGTTGGTGTTGGTGTTCCTCATAGTTGCTATGCAAAAACCATGCTCTGTATTTCTGTTTGTGCTTGTATTTATTAGTCCATATTTTTGTTCTCTCACGACCAAAGAATAAGAAAGCCTCAACAACATGCGGTAATAAAAAAAATAAAAAAAAGCAAATGATGTACTTGACTTTAATAATGATTTTTTATATGTATTATTGGAAATAATAATTATTGAGAGAAGATGTTTTTGTTAGATTAGATATATCTAAATTATGTTCATAAAAAAAAAAAGATATATCTGAATTATAGAGAATGGGGAAACTTTAAATTAAGCAAAAAAGAAAAGAAAAAGAAAATCTTTTTTGTTCTTTCATGGTTTAGTGTAAATTATTTATATTGACTTCTTTTACTTAAAAATAGAGTTTTATCAAAATAGAAAGATTTAAAAAAATTATACATAATCATCACATTTGTGTTAAAAAATAAGGAAAATAAATGAAAAAGAAATGTGTATACAATATGTGAATAATTATCCTAGCTCTATCAAAATTTTATAATCAAAATGTATTATATTTGACAAGAAATTATAGAGAGGAATCCTTATGCTCAAGGGTTCGACCAAAGATGGAGTTGTAATGTGATTATAAATTCATGAACAGTTCTTTGACTCCTATAGTTCTATGTAGATGATTAACTAAACTAGACTGTATGTTTGAAGTTATGGCACATGCTTAAAAAATGAACATCTAAGGCGCTGTTTGGATTTTATTTTTTTATTACTCATCACTTCTCGCTTAATTTTCGTTACTCGTTACTCATCACTCATCACTCAAAATACCCCATCACTCTACACAAGCCTGTTTGGCTACCATTACTCAACTTATCATTACTCAATATTTTTCAACTATTTGTGGGCCCCATACCTGTCACTTGGTGTAGCTTTTACTCTCTCTTTTTTTTTCCTTCAACCCCCAGTACCCAAACTCACCAAACCCAGTGCAAAAAAAAAAAAAAAAAAAAAAAAACCCAGCCAACGAAGACCAGTGAAAGAAGAAGGAAAAAAAACTGAGCGAAAACCAAAAATATTATGTGATGAAGAACAAAAAAAAAAAAAAAAAGGAAGAACGAACTGACAAGAGCGAAAAGGAAGAAAAAAAGAAAAAAAAAAAGAAAAGAAAAGAAGAAAGAACAATGAAACAACAATGGAGAAGAAAGAAAAGTGGAAAAAAAAATTGAGCGAAGACCAAAAATATTATGTGATGAAGCACAAAAAATAAGAAAAAAAAGAAGAAGAACGAATTGACAAGAGCGAGAAGTAAGAAAAAAAGAAAAGAAAAGAAAGAACAACCAAAGAACAATGGAGAAGAAAGAAAAGTGGAAAAAAAAATTGAGCGAAGACCAAAAATATTATGTGATGAAGAACAAAAAAAAAAAGGAGAAGAAGGAAGAACGAATTGACAAGAGCGAAAAGTAAGAAAAAAAAAAGAAAAAAAAGAAGAAGAAGAAAGAACAACGGAAGAATAGTGGAGAAGAAAGAAAAGTGGAGAAAAAAAAAAGGGTCAAAAGTTGCGGCTGACCCTGACTAGTGGGTCCCTCCGTGTATGTTTAATTACCAAAATGTCATTGGAAATTGAGTTTTGAAAACTGAAAATACCTAAAATGTGTTTTCACTTTTCATAACTCATAACTCAAAAATTAGAGAATTGAGTGATGGAAACAAAAACTAGAAACAGAGTTTTGAAAATCCAAACAAGCTTTTGAGTTATGGATTCCACCATTTTTGAGTTATGAATTATGGAAACAGAGTTATGAGTTATAGAAACTAGAAATCCAACACCCCCTAAGTTTGCATAATCTAGGGGTTGTTTGGTAGACTTGTTTAAACACATATTTTCAGTTTTTAAATAACATTACACATATTTTCACACACTTTTTCATTTATACATATTTCCACACATGTTTTCAAACAACAAAACACATGTTTTCAAACATATGTACCAAATACCCCCTTAATGGCCCAAATTCCAGTTATACCTCTTAACCATATTCTAAATAAGCATCCCCCTAAATGTGATCTATCCTAAATATACATAATATTTTTAAATATACAGATTAAATAGTCACTCAAAGTTTCACCTAAATGTTGGAGTTTATACCCTAAAATCTAATTTATTGGCATGTCATAAATAATTAAATTGTTTAATTATATGAGACTATTTATAAATGAATTAATGAGGCATTATCACAGTCCATGAGATGCATTGTATGCGATTTAGTCACAGAATATGTAAATCACAAGTTCCTTGTAAACTCAAAATGTAGTTCGTAGTTGGTGATGAAATGGGCGTTTCATCTGCGAAGACTATAACACATCAATTAAGATGATTTGTCTTGATCATGGAAGTGGAGACTTCTAGTTGATGGGTTGATGTGTCTTAAGAGTTAAGACATTTTGAACTAGATCGTTGTGAGATTAGTTATTCAATCAACAACTGTCACCTGAATAATTAATCTCACGACTTCTAATTTCATAGACTCTCATCCTGAGAGGGTAGTAAACCCGATCATGAAATGTAGGTTACTTTGATCTATCAGGAGTGAGATCTAATATTCACGGTCAAATCTCAGTATGTTGGGTAACCACATGTAGTATTGAGGGAACACATATTCTCAAGATGGAATCTATAATATCTTTTTGTAGAGACACGAAATATCCCATTGAGATAAGTTTAATAGGAACTGGTTATTCAGGGTGTCCACTTTAATAAGGAGTTACTAAAACTTATATTTAGTGAAATTGGATTTCAATAAATGTGAATAACTAAAAGATTAAACCGGGGACTCAAGGATAAAATAGTTGTTTATAAAGTGACAGTTTATTATGACTTTGATCACTATGGATATTTTATGGAAGGGTCAAATGATATTATTATAGTCTTGTGATATAATTTATTAATAAGGCCTAAAGTGCAATTATATTTATATAGTGATATTAAATATAATTAATGGTAACTTTGGATTTGTCAAGAGTTAACATAAAAGTCCAAAATTCATTAGATATAGTGTCTTATTGGTCTCTTTTGGTCACACTCCAAACCACACACAAAAACCCAATTGGAAAGACCCAACAAGCCAGCCCAATTAGATAATCAGTTAGTTATAAATGGAGAAACATACAGAATTTTTTTATTAGAAAAATACATCATTGTGAAATGATGTGTATGTGTGATTAGAAGCCATTCAATTATTCTCCCATGGAAACTGATTGAGAGACCACACTTCTTGGACGTAAAGTGGAATTGGAGTAAAGATTAAAAGTGTTCCTAAGTACTTTTAATATTTTGTTTTGAATTTCACAACACCAAGGTACGCCATCGTGTTTTTAAATTCTGAAATTTACATAGTGCATGTCATCAATTATGAATGAAATAGATCCGTGTTTCTTGCTTCTGCTATGTGTTTTGTGTGAGATATAAAACTAGATTTTTCAACACTAAAAACTATGTTATTAGGGTGGGTGTTCCTAATTCTAGCGCTCAGCCTCTTTTTTTTTAGGGGATAATTCTAGGGCTCATCCTAGTTGTATGTGTTTATCATTTTTAAACATTTACCTTAAGCATGTGATTGTACAATAATTAAAAAGAAGGAATTGGGAACATACATGTGATCAAAATATTAAAATGAAAAAATCAATAAAATATGAGAGCATTCACATTGGGTATAGCTAAATTGGCAACTCAAAACACTACATTATCTGTTTTAACACTCCACTTTACAATACACTCAACATCAAAAGTTTTATTTTAATATTCAACACATTAAAATAATATAAACAATAAATTAAAATAATATATCCAACACAACAACCACGACCATCAACACATTACAATACTATTTTTTTTAACACCCCACGTTTATTTATTTTTATTTTATTTTTTGCGTTTTAAGCTACAGTAAGCAGCTAGAGATAGTAGCTCACTATAGCTCAAGCTCAATTTATTTTTAAACTTTGGCTTCTTTGCTGTGAATGCTCTTAATAGTTACTATAGCAACTAGTTAAACATAAACCTAATTTTTTTAATTTGATTTTCTCTCTCTCTTTCATGCATAAAGAAAGAATATTTAAATAAATTGGTAAAAGAATAGAGTATGAGAAGTAGGGTGTATTGTTAAGTAGTATGCTAAAATAGGTAAAATAGCTTTTAGACGTATTAAATTTTAAATTTTTTAATGCATCGAATGTGTTTGTGGGCTTTAGTCTTTAGTGGGAATTCTTTTTCATTTCTTGTTTATTTTTTGAGAGGACTATTAGCAGGACTTTTTTTTTTGGGAGAAGAAGCAGGAATTAATTCTAAATTGACTACATTAAACTATACACTTTTCTACTATACTCAAACATAAAGGAACGAAAACAAAGCACAAAAACTAAAAATAAAAACTTATAGACCGAAAATAAAGAAAAAAGTTTGAAAACTAAAGACGAAATGTTAAAGCCTGAAATTAAAAAAAAAAAATATTGAAACTAAATAAAGAAACTCACCCAGATGATTTCACTGATAGTCTAAGTATCAGAGAAGAACCTCCTTACCAATTATAGCACAATAATGCAAGAAAAGAAAATTTTAAATAAAATGATAAAAATCATGTCTGAAACGATTGTAAGCACTAAGGTTGTCAAGTCGTCACTCTTAATTAAACATTTTTATTCACTTTATCTATGAATTTTGCATCAATTTTTGTGGTTTTCGTCAAAAAATTCCTGTGTAGGGATTTTTGGCCAACAACTACTTATGCAAGATATGAGTTCTTAAAATATTTTGCCCATCTTGTGTCTTGTTTGGCTGATGCTGCTCCTTTAATGTTGTCATTAAGGATCAATAACTTAAGTTATAAGGTGTATGCGGTTGTTCCTTTATTGACTTTGCTCGAGAATATAAGTCAAAATCCTAAAGAGACAATGACTCAAAAAAAAAAAAAAAAAAAAATCCTAAAGAGACAAACCATTTTATTCAACCTGCTACGGCTTGAGCCCACACACTTGCACAATAAGGATACCAAGCACACATGGGGCTTAGTGCTAGCAACATGTCACATGTTAAGTCACTTGCTAGGGGAAAATAAAGCCACTTCTTGGGTTGAATAGGAAAATAGTCCCCGACTCACTTCTCAAATTGTGGAGAGAGAGAAAATTCTAACAATTCAAGGTTTAATTTGTAGGTGAATTCTAAGGATGTAGTTCAAGGCACTGGAACAAAAAAGACTTATGGTGACGAAACTTTTTCATCACAAAATGTTTTTATTTCGTCACCTAAGACATATGGTGATGAAATATCATTCATTACGTGATCTAGGTCACAAAATGTCTTGGGGGTGAAAATTTTTGTCACTAATTTGTTTAATTTATTTTAATAAAAAAACTAAAGGTGATGAAATAATATTGTCACCTAATATCTTCCTCACTTATTTTTAATTTGTAATTTCCTTTTATTTGACCATATTAGGTGACGAAATATTTCCTCACCAATTTCTGTTTATATTCAAAGTTCAACCTATTGGTGACAAAAAATTTCATCACCATTTGTTTTTAATTTATTTATAATCTTTACATTAACTGGTTATTACATTACATTACATTAACTTGTTCATTTCCAATCACATTTATAATTAAAAAAATCATTCATACAATCTTTTCTAGCCACATTCATAAAAAATAATCCATACAATCTAAAAATTAATAAAAAATCATTATACTATTAAATCCATTAAAATCATTTACAAAACAATTACAACAATATATAGATGAAAGATGTCTTCCTCTTCCATACATTACAAAAAAAATTAGTGAATAAATAAAATTTGAGTTCAAGTAGCACTACAAAAAATGTTTTTTGCCACCAATCTCATATCTGCACACACACACACACACACATATATATATTTTAAAAAACATCAATACCTTCAAGCAAAAACATTAATTATGTTCAACGACTCATAAAAGCTAAGTTGCATAAAACAAATATATATTTTCAAGTATTATGTAATTCACACTTACATCTAACTCTCTAACCGTGAGTTCTATTAATTTTAACCATTCATGGTGTAATTCCTTAAAGGTATAATGCAAGGGTGGATTCTAACCATCTAAGCCACTAAGGTGTAATTTAAGGGTGGATTTAATCATTTAATGTATCCTAGTCTTGTGCTCTCAAAGGATGCCCAGGCTACTGGTCTTATTGATCACAAGGCATATCAATGATGTATGGATTTGATTGAAGAAGCCTTTGGCCATTATGAGGCACTGTTGATCTAAAGCATTCCCATGAGTTACTGGCGACGAAGGGAGATATTGATTTGGATTGGCACGACTACCAAATTGTTTGTTATGAAGAGAACATTTGGTTTGCCGTGATGTTACATTAAGCCATAATATCATTATTATAATCTTATATAATGTAATCTCAATATAAGAATATAACATTACATTGTTTAATTAGGAAGGTGATGAGATTAAAATGATGTGATATATTTTGTAATTTAAAATTATGGTAATGTTAGAAAAAATAAATGAACCAAAAACCTTAATGTCACATCATCGTAATATGTATCACATTAAGAGCACATCACAACGAATCAAATGTCCCCTGAGAGTGCTTAATATTTTATGATAGACAAAGTTTAGATATAGTACCTTAATTGCTGTTCCTTAAGTTCCCCTTCTTAAGATTTAGCCATATGGTTATTAATTAAAAAATACACTTAATTTCATTCCATAAGAAAAAATCCATATGATAAACTCTTAAAAAAGAAACTTAAGGACAACACCTAAGTATTGCACTTAAGTTTAATTTTTCCCTTTTATGATAGAGGAAAGGTAGCATTGATTATGTGTAAATTAATTGTGGGCATTATGAAACAATAATTTTCTGGGGGACTTTTACCATATTGACGGTTGAGATATGGTTGAAAGAGTGTATCACTTATTTAAACCAAAATGTATTGTTGTAAATGTCCCATGATGACTACCTTTTACTAGCTCCTACCAATTAGCCGAGTCACCAAAGTTAAAAAAATAGTCTATTTGTAGATTTGTTATAATAAAATGTGTGATATGAATAATTTATGAGATATATATACATATAATAAAAAGTTGGGATAATTACAGGAAACCACCTGTGGTATGGTCCGTTTTCACTTTGCTTACCTGTGGTTCAATCATTTACACTTTACCCACTGAGGATAATCCCATTAGCCTTCCATAACCCACCTCTTCATTTGCCGTTAGAAAAACACATTTTTAGGTAAAAACAATATACAAGAATAAAAAAGCTAGGGTTTGAATTTTTTTTTTAGAGAAACAGATGGTATTAAAGATATGCAAAGCAAGAAGATCGTTCTTTAACTTCTCTAGCTACACAGAGACGTATTGTAACGTCCTTATCAGTAAAAAAAAAAATGTTCAGGTGAGACTTTTTTAGCCCACACGTGCCCCCCACCGAACCCCACTACCCATCATTCTCCACCACTCATTTTTCTCTTATTTCTTCTCTCTTTTGGCCGACTCTTACTTTCTTTCTCTCTTCATTTTTCTTTCTTTTCTCTTCACTTAAACACACTCACTTCTCACTCACCCGCTGGCTTCTCCAAAACACTACCGTTTTTCTCCAAACACACCATCTACCTCATTTTGCAATCACCGCAAAAATACTTAGAAACCCATAAGCATCTTCATCATTTTATTTGAGGTAAAAATTTCTAATCTTTTGGTGGGTTTTACACTTTTGCTTGAGGATATTTTTATCTAAGCTTTGATAACGATACCCATGTGATTTATGAGCATTGGAAGTGATATTTATGTGTTTTTATATATGGGTTTTGTATTGGTGGAATTTTTGATGAGTGGGTAATATATATTTTTGTGCTAAAATGGCTATTCAAGGTTTATGTATGGTGGAAAATTTAGGGTTTTAAGATATAATGTATAATGGTTGGTAAATTTAATTTTGCCATTGTCATTGGTTTTATTTGGAGTTAGTGAAATTCTAAATTTCTTGTTTTGGAGGATATATTGATTTTTGCTTTCATGGGTCTCTTAATGATGTAGTGTAAATCTTATAAAAACTAGTCATAATGTTAGAGATATTATGAAATGGGTTAACTTTATAAATTGGAGTTGATACCCTGTGAATAAATTTGTTGAGAAACTTTGGGAATGGTTTATATTATTATTGATGAGGTTAAATAGTAGGCTTGCCTAATTAATTGTTTATTTGGCAAATCCTAAATTTTGGTTAGATACAATTTCAAGTTTTATACTTATTGTGATAGGTGTAAGTGCACGATTGCACCTGGACCCAAGAAAATTATGGCTCAGGCCCAATGAGCCTTAAACAATGAAATTTATAGAGTATGGGCTTGAAATCTAGATTAAAGGTACTGAGGACTTGATAATAGGCTTTGGTGTGCAAACACTTGTAAATAATGAATGATAAATGCCGATGGACCTCCTCGGATGTGAGCCAAGACTACTGCTATATATTTTTCTCTTTCTTTCTTTAAGATTATAATTCTTAATTTCTTTCTTAGTTCTAGACTCCCCTTTTTCTTTGGCCTTCACCCCCCTTAAATACTTCTTTTCCTGATACTTTATCCACGTGTTGCTCAAACCCCCTCCCCTAGATATTTCTTCCTTAGTGCCTTTGAATAGTAACCAAAGTTTCAGCTCTACTGTTTAGGGGTCACTACCCCATTGATGCGGCCAGGGAGGTAGGTGCAGAGTCTTTAATGTGGAGGTGGCAGCCTTTGCTCATGATATTTTTCTAACATCGGTGTATCTAGAAGGTTCAAGATTTTCCCTCTTAACCAACAGTCTTTCTAGAGTTCTGCCTTGACCTTCGTAGTGAATCTCCGAGTTCTCTTGGGTCTGTCCGAGGAAAAACTCACCCTCGGCTGTATCCTTGGACCCTCGGCGTATGGGCCGATTTGCAGTACTAACAAATTCTTAGCTCAAGAACAGATCGGCTCTCCTTGCTAGAGCCCAAGGGCCCAAATGCCCGCTTGGGTCCTTTTACTCCCCACAATAGCCCCTCAAAACTCTATTTTTCAGCATCCGAGGAGAAAAATAGGGTTTTGATCCAACAAGAACTTACCCCACACGTTTTGTAAATAAACTGCGCGTGTGGAGATCGTTTCGCGTTCCAGAGGATGCCACTTGGCGGTTTTAATTTCAAAAACGCGCGCATTTATTACCGTAAGTTACACTTGTCCCCCACGTTCAACGGTGAGATGAGCATCTAACGACCCTTGTTGCCCCCTAAAAATTTGGGCGGGACGAATACAATTTCGAGGCCGTTTCCGCACGTCGCGACGCTTTGGAAACCTGCGCCTTCATTTATTTCTTCAGAGGCTAATCCCATCAAAACATCAGTAATCACCTTTTCTCTGCAGAAATCCGTGGAAACTTGCACAACTTCAAACTTGTAAGTTCCTATTCTTTTCTTAACCTATTCTCCTCGGATCTTGTCCTCGGCTCCCATTTTAACCGTTCTCCCTCTTAAAACTTAGTCTTTCGTTCCTTCCTAATGGGTAGATTTAAGTGTTTAGTTGATACCGCTGCTGGGATGGAAGGTTTCAGAGCCAATACCACATTCCCAGCGACGTAGGTTTAAAATACTGTTCGGCGGAAGCCGTGGCTGGGTCTAGGAAAAAGGGAGAGGTTATTATTCCCATGATTGCCTTCATAGAAGGTGGGATGACCCTCCCTATGAGAAGCGTGACCAGGGAATACCTCCGCAACCACCGGTTGTGCCCCGACCAGTGTGCTCTCAACGTCTTTAGAGTCTTAGGAAGCGTTGACGCTCTAAATGAGCAAATGGGTCTGAACCTCACTTGGCATGACATCGCCTTTATGTACGAATGCCATAAACTTACAGGGGTAGGCTATTACATAAAATCCCGCTTTAGCGTAGTTAGGTTGATTTCTTGTCTGCCTAAGTCCAATAAAGGCATGAAGGACGACTACCTCATCGCCTCAAGCAACTGGCACGACGGCCCCCACTGTCCAGTCGAGTGGGGAGATCCAGGTGTGACTCCTTAGGATCTAACTTCCCGCCCCATAGCTCCATCTAAACATCTTAAATGTCCCTTTACGTTTACTAAGCATTTTAACTTATTACATTTCCTACAAGTCTGACCATGTTTGTCTGTTTTGGTGTCTTTCTTTGCAGATAAACAATACGTTCGCCCGCGCGTGAGCCATTGCAATGTGCCGATTTGAATCGAGTGCTACGCTCAGAGGTGTTCGTGAGTGAAGACTTGCAACTGAGAGCGACGCATTTGATATTAGGGTACGACCCTATCTCCTCAACTTCCAGGAGATTGAGAACGCCATCGTTGCGGGTGACCGGAGGCGAAGAAGGATTCATGTGGCCAGACCGCACTTCTTAGCCGACCACAACATTCCTGATGACCCCCACACTGTATTGTACTCACAACCCATTGCCGTAATCCCCCTCGCCACGCACTCTCAGGCAACAGTTGTCCCAGAGGAGCAGTGTCTTCGTCGAACACGTTGGACGAGGAGATAGATAAGTTTCAACTTGAGGATGTCCAAAGGCCTAGTGGAAACCCATTTGTTGTCCTCTTCGACGAAGAAGAGGAAGCCTCCGAGACCTCTGGGATAGTCGGTCTAGTGATAGCATGTCTAGACGACAGCTCTATTGAAGAGGACATGGACGTGCTTAAGGACCTCCTGACCGCGAGAGGGGAGAAAGTTGCCAAAAAGGGTGTGAGGGGATCCCAAGCTCCCCCTGCCTTGCCACCACCCCCTCCTCCAGCCGACCCCAAGCCTCCTGCCGACGATCCGAAGAAGAAAAGGAAGGTGGAGGCCGAGGAGGCTGGTGGCGAGAAGCAAAAGAAGCTGAAACAGCAGCCATCGCCGGCTCAGCAGCAGAAGCTGGACAAGGGCAAAGGGCGCGCCGTTCAGTTGAAAACGGGGAGATCAGAGACAGGGCCGAGGTGCGCCGAGCACCAGCTATGTGGTCCCCCGAACTGAGACTGGATGGAGCGCCAATTCCCCTCCAATCCAACATCAGGTTGTTCCAACAAGGCCATGCCCTCCACCTGGCCGAGGCGTTGGAGCGTCCTCTTCTGCTGCCCAAGGACATGGAAGCCTTGGAGAAGATGAGCCAACCTCAACTGTTCCTTTCATTAAAAAGGGATTTAGCTCTGGTAAGTTCCACCTCACACTTACACTTTAGGTTCATTTATAAACACTTTATCACATTTAACCCCCTGACATTTTCTTTCGCAGGCCATCCAAGAAGTTTTCGCGGCCGAGAAGTTCGTGGAGGATTCTCGGAAGCGAGTTGGAATGGAGCAAGAGCTACGGCAAGAGACAGAAAGGTCCCTGCACCGGGCCTAGCAGAAAATGGGAAGATCACATCGCAGCTGGCCGATCTAAAAAGAGAGAAAGATGGTGCCGAGGCCAGCTTAAGGACGTGGAGAACCAAGTGGAGGGGCAACGTAAGCTTCTTCACCAAAAGGATGACGAGCTCTCTCAAGTCCAACGGGCACGCTCTGACTTGGAGAGGAGCTTACGCGGATGAAGGAGGAGGCTCGCACCCACAAGCGCTCACTGGAGGCCGTCAAACAGGCCAGCTATCAGGAGGGAGTAACTGCAACGCAGGAGCTGTTGACAGAAGCCTTGCGGCAATGTGCCGAAAGTACTGTCAACAGGTCTAGGGAAAGGCCTTGAATGTAGCAGGGGTTCCTCAAGCTTCCGAGCTGAGGAAGCCCGAGAGCGTTTGGCTTCACCTAGACATACAGGAGATAGAAGACCCTCCTGTTGTTGCCTTTCCTGCCCCTCCTTCTGTGGTGCTAGAACTCGTTCCTGATCCTACAGAACCTGAAGGTTCCCATAAAGAGAAGGTCGGGTGTGAAGCTTCCGAGCAGGAGCAAAGCCAGAATGTGGAGCCTATCTTTCCTCCAACGGACAAGGGAAACAAGTCTTGTCTACCTTTGAGTTGGAGCTGAAGAGCACAGAGGCTGGTAGCAGCTCCTTTCAAGAACCCTCTCCCAAAGCCTAGGGCCTAGCATAGGACTTTTTCTTGTACTTGCAGTTTCTTTACATAATGATGTATTATGTTTATAATTAATGAAGAACAATTTTTATTCAACTTTCATTCATGTTGTATTTACTTGACTTTATCCTGTTTATGCTTGTCATGAAAGTTCTTACTAGCACGTAGCTAAAGAAAGAATGGAATAAATAAGTCTAACTCACTCAGTTAAACAATTATAACTTTTAAACACCCATATGCATACTTGCTTTGCAAAGTATATTATTCAAGAATCTGGCAAAAACTAACTTAGCTTAGATGTACCCAGTGCCTTACTTAGAAAACCCATATGATAGTTAAACCTTGTAATCTGAAATATCAATTTCAGTAGAGTATAAGGTTCGAAGATCATACCTTACAGAATCTTTGTTTCAATATTTACAGCTGCTTACCTTAAGATCTAATTTAACAGATGGTAAGACATTTGACTTCCACAAAGTATGCGATAAGCATAAGAACAATGTCTGAATAATAAGATATCAAGGTTCTATTTTAACAAATGATAAGGTATCAATTTCCACAAGGTTTGTGGTCCGAGGACCATACTTAACCAAGTTTTTATTTGACACTTAAAAATAGTAACTACAAGTGTTAATTTCCAAAGTAGGAGGTCCGAGACTCGGCATAACTAAGGTTCTGTTTAACAAATGATAAGACATTAATTTCCATAAGGTTTGTGGTCCGAGGACCATACTTAACCAAGTTTCTGTTTGACACTTAAGAACAGTAACTGTAAGCCCCCGAGGTATTTATAACTTTGAACTGTTAACTTAAAAAAGCACATTTTATTAATAATAATACCTTTGAAGGTTATTTACATTCCAGGTGCATCCGGAGCTGTTAATTGCTATGAGTCCTTGATGAGCAAAGTTGATGACTCGGCTTCTGTCTGATGAAGCACTGCGGCCGATATGCATTGCCTGGCCACCGATTGGCTGCCGAGGATCTCTTCAACATATTCCCCAGAGGGGAACTTAACCTTAAATGCAAGGTAGACGAGACGGCTCTTAGAGCGTGCAGCCATGGCCTGGCGAGGATGGCTATATATGGGGAGTACGCGTCGACCACAATGAAATCCACCTCAACCGTTTCTGAGTCGGATTGAACGGGCAAACGAATCTGTCCCTTTGGCACAACGGCCCTCCTTCAAAGCTTATGAGCGGCGAGTCATAAGGAGTAAGATCTTCCAGCTTCAACCTTAGCCCCTTAAATAAATCAGGGTACATGATGTCTGCACCATTGCCCTGATCAATCATCACCCTCTTCACATCATAATTCCCTATCCTGAGAGTGACCACTGGAGCATCGTCATGGGGTTGAATGGTACCAACCTTATCCTCCTCTGAAAATCCCAAGATGGGTAAAGTCACCTTCAACCTCTTCGGTCTGGAATGGGAAACCACCATCACCCTAGTGGGACCTGAGCCGGTCCTGCCAGGTGCAGCGAAGATAACGTTAATTTTTCCCAATGCCAGCCGAGATGGATTATTTCTCTGATTGTTTGAGCCGGATTGACTGCCTTGCCCACTAGGTTGACACAGGTGCTGCTTCAGTTTTCCTTCACTGACAAGCTGCTCCAAGTGATTCCAAAGGGTCTGACAATTCTCGGTAGTGTGGCCCACGTCCTGATGGTACTAACAAAAGAGGTTCTGATTCCTCTTCGCGGGGTCTCCTGCCATCTTACTAGGCCACCTGAAGAAGGGCTCCTTACGAACTTTCTCTAGTAATTGGTGTACTGGTTCTCGGAACACAGTGTTCACGGCCTGAGGTGCTGCCGAGCCAGACTGCCCGATGTAATCTCTCCTCGGCTTGTTGTTGTGGTATCTGTCCGACCTGAAATCCTTTCTCTCCTGCGGGATAACCTTCTCCTTACCCTTTCCTTGCTGCTGGTCTTCCTCTACCCTTTTGTATTCATCAATACGATCCATGAGGCGACGTACGCTGTGGACGGGCTTTTGGTCAAGGACTTTCTCAAATCGTGATCAGTAGGAAGACCTACCTTAAAGGTATTGAGCGCCACCTCATCAAAATCACCATCTATCTTGTTAAACATCTCCAGTATCGATCGGAGTATGCTTTCAACGTCTCCCCTTCCCTCATGGTCATGGATAGCAGCGAGTCCAATGGCCGAGGCACTCTGCTACATGTAATAAACCTCTAAACGAATGCTCTAGTAAGCTCCCCAAACGAACCTACAGACCCCGATTTAAGGCCGTTGAACCACCTCATAGCAACAGGTCCCAAGCTAGAGGGGAAAACTTTACACATCAGGGTCTCGTTATGAGACTGCACCGCCATCCTCTGGTTAAAGTGACTCACGTGCTCCACCGGATCAGTCCGGCCATTGTAGATGGTAAAGGTGGGCTGGGTGAACCTCCTGGAGAGCCTCCCCTTCTTAATCCTCCGTGAGAATGGAGATTTGGAGAGTTGGTGCAACGCTTGACTCATGGCATCGTTCCCAAGCCCCTGGAAGGAAGTTTCTTGCGTCTGCGAGCTGGCGGGTCGTCCTCCTCACAAGAGGATATTACGCTGGGGGGTGAGCATGACCTCGAGTTATAAATACCTCCCCGGACCTCCGCTGAAGAAGGATTAGATGAGGACGGTGAAGGCCTATGTCTGGCGCGGCGCAGCTTTCTTTTCAAACGATTAATCTCCTTCTGCATGGCTTTAGCACCATCCTCGTGGGTGGTGCTACCCTCGCCATGAGTATGGCTAACCCTAGGGTATTCTGTATGGACGCTTCCCTCTCGATCCATTCGACGCTCAAGACACTCGAAAAGATCCTCCGGTTGTGATCCCTGTGATTCTACATGGTGAGAACCTAGGCCAGCCATAGTATCCCAGCTCCTTCCAGACTAGATTCCCACAGACGGCGCCAATTGTAAGTGCACGATTGCACCTGGACCCAAAGAAAATTATGGGCTTAGGCCCAATGAGCCTTCAACAATGAAATTTGTAGAGCGTGGGCTTGAAATCTAGATTAAAGGTACTGAGGACTTGATAACAGGCTTTGGTGTACAAACACTTGTAAATAATGAATGATAAATGCCGATGGACCTCCTCGGACGTGAGCCGAGGACTACTGCTATATTATTTCTCTTTCTTTCTTCAAGATTACAATTCTTAATTTCTTTCTTAGTTCTAGACTCCCCTTTTTCTTTGGCCTTCACCCCCCTTAAATACTTCTTTTCCTTATGCTTTTTACGTGTTGCTTAAACCCCCTCCCCCCTAGATATTTCTTCCCTTAGTGCCTTTGAATAGTGACCAGAAGTTTTAGCTCTACTGTTCAGGGGTCACTTCCCCATTAATGCGGCCAGGGAGGTAGGTGCAGAGTCTTTAATGTGGAGGTGGCAACCTTTGCTCATGATATTTTCTAACATCGGTGTATCTAGAAGGTTCAGGGTTTCCCCCTCTTAACCAACAGTCTTTCCAGAGTTCTGTCTTGACCTTCGTAGTGAATCTCCGAGTTCTCTTGGGTCTGTCCGAGGAGAAACTCACCTTCGGCTGTACCCTCGGACCCTCGGCGTATGGGCCGATTTGCAGTACTAACAAATTCTTAGCTCGAGAATAGATCGGCCCTCCTTGCTAGAGCCCAAGGGCCCAAGTGCCCGCTTGGGTCCTTTTACTCCCACAATAGGTTACTGATATTGTTTAGGTTCTAGCTAATCTCCTTGGAGCTTGGAGAGTTAGGCTTTTGTGGTTGCGAGGTAAGTAGCTTCTTAATGGGATACTTTTGAAAAATTACCATATTTCACAAACGATGTTTTTGGGTCAAACACATTTTAGAAAATTATATATGGATATATGTTTTCTTAAATTGTCGTGTTGTGACCCTATTACATATATTATATATAAAAATGCATTATATTTGTATTGCATTGGGGAAATGCATGAATTGTTGACATGGAAAATGAGCATATTTTATTTAATCTTTGATAAGAAAATCATGGATTTTATGATGTATTGGAAATTTAAAGATGCTTATCTTGTCTTAGTACTTGAGTAATTGATAGAAATCTTTTTGGCAAGAATGAAGTTGAAACCTTGCAAACTTTGTGGAAGTAGATTATTTAAGGTTTTTCTGAAACTACTTGAATATAAACTATGTGTTTCAAAGTAATGTAACTTGTGAGCATCATGTAGTTTTAACACCATGCCATGTGTGATTTCCCAGTAATCACCCGATTTGGTTTTCGTAGTCTTTGTGACAATGGAATCAAATCCAGGTCAGTGCCTTTTCACTTTAGATGACACGTTCTTCCCTGCTGCCCATGGGGGAAAGAGGTTCCTTGATTGTGTGTGGGTGAGGCTGCTGTCCATGGGGTCAAGAGACCACATGCAAGAGAGGGCCTATTTGATGCGCTCTCTCTCGCCCATGGGGGGAGAGAAAAACCTTGAGGGTATGGGCGAGGCTGCTATCCATGGGGCTAATAGTTTACATACCAGAGAGGACAATATCATGCCAGTTGTGAATGGGTGGATCCCTTGACCGGTCTATATGGTAGTGTGATATATTATTGTGATAATTTATCTTATGTTAGATATTATGGCTTTGGAATTTATATTGTTAGTGCTCACAGATTATAGTATATTGTTTCAAGGTAGTTACTTAGAGAAATTTTGTATTTTATTATTTAATCTTTCTTGTCATATTACTATTATTGAAAATGAAACTTGTATTTTGCCCACCCCCATTAATTATGCTGCTTACTGGGCCCTATCTCATCCCATTATTTTTATAAACTTTTCAGAGTAGGCAACAATATTTTGAGACAACTTTTGGTGGCTATAGTAGTTAGACTAACTATTGATAGAGGCTGAACTTTTGTAATGGAGTTATTTGATGATGTACATTTTAGAATAGGCTTGACTCATTCTTTTGTATATTATAGTGGTTGTGACTGTATTCCACAATGGGACAAGTTGTTGATATGTAATTGTTTATTCAGACCTCTATTCTTTTGTGACCAATGGTCCTTGTAATTAATACTTAGAGCTTTGACTTACTTTGAGAGTATATTCAATGGAATTATTATGATAATTCTTGATGTTGATACTTGATAGGATTTATGTGTGGATTAAATTGTCAAAAAGTAAAAATTTACAGGTACTTGAGATGTCTTTCTTACGCTTTGAACCTTTGGGATTTGGGGCGTGACGCATATGGCCATGGAGCAAGGTAACAGTACTGATTTTGTCCCCTTTGTACCCTTCCCACCTGACTACTTTGCTAAAAAGGACAAACCACAGTTGGATGGGGCAGATTCGGCCAAAGCTGCTGAGGAAACTTCTTCAGCTTCTGCCATGGCAGGAATAATAGTGTTCAACAAAGAGGAAATCCACAGAGTATTTGGAGAACTAGAATGAAAAAGTTTCTGGAGAGAACTTGAGTGAGAGTAAGACAAGTGCTGTTCACAGGGACCCAACCACTGGAAATTCAACAGAGACTTATGTTCAATGCCAAGTCTAATAGCAAGGACAATGTGAACAGTTGGTATCCTGAGAAGGAGAAATACTGGTGATTCACCAATTTTGACAAGTTCACCTCAACCATTTGAAAATTGAAACACTAGAGAGAGCTGGACTGAAAGAGCTTGGAGGGTCATTGGTGAAGGAACCAAACCTCTCGACTTGTCAGAAGAGGCCAAGGCAGAAAGGTGGTTTCGGTGTGTTGCTTAGATTAAGGATATCTCAGAGCTGAGTCAGATACCTGATGAGGATTTTCCATCAATAATGCCAATGCGAAAGGTGTGAACAGGTTTGTCGTCAGTAAGAGGAAAACGCCATTGGAGAGAAGGTTGACATCTCCTCAGTACAGAAGAAATCTACCAATAGTGAGCTCTGATTCTCTTGATTCCTGTCATCGACGGTGTTATCATGGGATGATGCATGGTTTGCTTGAGATTTTGGACCAAATCAGACAATCTAATTCCTCCACCAAATCCAATCCCAATCCCATTCCCAAAGGCAAGGTTTTGATTTCGTGCTATTGTTTTCCTCCCTACTATTAAGGCAATTCAAGTTGCGTCACTTAGGCACTGGTTGTTCTTTGGGTCTTGAGGGTCCAAGTGTTGATATTGGCACATCTTGTGCTAAGGGTTTCTCTGTAATGATGGATAATAGCAGTGATAGGGAATTGGCTATTCTTGCTTTGCACAACTTTTATACCCATCTTGTTTTCTCTAAAAAAAAAAAAAATCAAACCCTAGCTTTTTGATTCTTGTTATATTTGTTTTTGCCTAAAAATGTTTTTTTTCTGACGGCAAATGAAGAGGTGGTTACGGAAGACTAACGGGACTATCCTCATGTGGGCAAAGTGTAAATGATTGAATCACGGGTAGACAAAGTGAAAACGGATCATACCACAGGTGAGTTTACTGTAATTATCCCTAAAAAGTTTTTAACCTTTTATTGGCATCTTTAATATTGTCACATAATTTTTTTGAAAATTCACATTTTTTTTAATGTCATCATTAAAAAAAAAAAATCTCTCACTTTCAAATTTTTAAATAAAAAATAGTGCAAAACTATAGTTTTTGAGAGGAAACAGTTGTAGACTTCATTCATTCAATATCATGGTATACAACGGGGAAACAAAAGTGGTTCAAAACAATGGTCTCTTCATTCTCTTTTGTAAGTTGCAACACTAGTAAGAGCTAGAGCAATATAATTACATCTTAAAAGAAACAAAAATAATAATAACAATAAATAAATACTAACAAACTGTTCGCAAATCAGCTTAATATCCTTCAAGATCCAGCCAACCACTTCCAAAGAATACAATCTAATCTTGATTGTATTGACCTCCATGAACTCCATAGTGTAAGTAGCAGTACGAGACCATAGACTTCAAAGATCAATTCATTTAACTTCTAAAAACTAAACATACATGACCGGCCTAAATGAATTCCAATTAGGAGCATGAAGCCAAACAACTTGTGCGAACATTCTCATAGCAAATGTATACATGATTCAGTTGATTAGAGGTTGAAGTCATGTTGTCTTTGGAAGCATCATCAATGGTTGTGAAGTCTAGTTTTCAATTTTTTTTTCTCTTTTTTTCCATTTATTTTTTTCAATTTTTTTTATGAACAAATCTAGTTTTCACATAGAAACAAAACTTGGAGACTTTCTTCAGTTGATAAACAACAAAAGTTCTAAAACTACCTTTGGGATCCCAAGCCATGGTAGTTGAGGCTAAGAATTTTCATGGATTGGATTGGGGTTGAGTACCAACCCTAGTGATGGGAACAACCGAACGGATGCTAAGTGAGTTTGTAGCTTCTACAGTCAAAGACTACTGAGAGCCTAAAAGAGAGAAGTTAACATTGAGGAGATTAGTGCAAAACTATATTAGTTTAAACTAATCAGAATTCATCTTTTCTTTAAATATAGCAATCTCACACTAAAAAAATTTAATAAAAAATCTAACTATAAAAATATTTTTTAAAAATTCATCAAGAAAAATCCTTCGTTCAAGGTCAAGGGGGGATAAACTTGTGTGTGAAAATGCTTTTCTTGAACAAATTTCATGATCTTCTACCACACATTCTTTCAGTAAGTACTTATTAACAAACTTTTTGAATATTGATTACTATTATTTTCCTTAATAACTCCCCTCCCCCTGCGCAAAATAATAATAATAATAGGTTTTTTATGGTTTGTTATTAACTTATTATTAACATATTTGCTACTTTTTGGTTGAGTGATTAATTAAAATAATGTGTAATTTAAATTAGAAAAATGCAATTTGAATAAAAACGTGTCCTAGAATTTCTGTAAGTTGATCATGTGCCTATCACTTGACAAACTTTCCCTCATAAAAATAACAAAATCTCTCTTTCCCTCTCTCCCTCTCTCTTAGGTATGGCAATGGGGCGGGGCGGGGCGGGGCGGGGTTGAAGGATGGGATTTTCATCACCGCCCCGTATGGTTTTGTCTTGCCCCATCTCTGCCCTGTCCCGCCCCACGTGATAGGGAAAATTTTCTCACCCCATCCCCGTCTCTTGGGGCCCCGCGAAGCCCAGCTCCAACCCGTAAAACTCTACTTTTTGTTAATTTTCCCTACAACTAGTACAATTGTTTTAATAAAACCTATTTCATTAATAAAAATATACTTGAAATTACAACTAAATTTATCTCATCAAATCAAATCAAATCAATTTTTAGAAATTTTTTTTTTGAATAATACATCCAAGTATTTAACAAGACAATCATAAAAAATAAAAAAAATAATAAAAAAAATCTCATAGTATAACACATAACAAAATAAAGGCAAAAAACCACATTGGGTAAAAAAAATAAACTACTATTGATATGATTGTTTAAATAGTAGGGTTTTAAGGTATGAAAAAATTACAATTATAACCTATAGTAACGCGGGGTGGGGCGGGGACGGGGAGGGGCAGGGCAAGGCGGGGAAAAATTGCCATCCCTACTCTCTCTTTCTCTCTCTCTCTCTCCTAAACCCAATTATTTCCATCATAGCCAATTAGAGCCCATAGCTTTGAAAGAAAACCTATATCCTTACCTTCTCAATTTTTTCTGTATTTGTTCTATATCTCTTTGCCATTGTTATTGTTAATGATTCTACCAAAGTACTTTTCTTTGTTAGGGTTTTTCTTTTGAGAAGAACCATGACGACACTTAAAACAATGTTCAATTTCACAACTTGCTTAGGTGTCATTTTGTGATTAGATTTCAGCACTTACACATGAGACCTATGTAGGAACTTAATAAAAAATATATATTTAGGTGCACCAATCACAAAGTGACACTGAAACATGTTATGGATTTGGGCATAGAGTTGGGTGCGTCCCCTAGACTTTCTTTCTTTTCTTTTCTTTTTTTCCTTTCAAGCCAAACCATGGCTTTGGATAGAACGTACCTACATTGATCAATCCCACAAGTCATATTACTCTCGTCAATTCAGTCCAAAAGAAAAAAAATACAAGTCCGATAAGAAGAAGAAGAATCACAATTTTCTAAGAATTACAAGAAGACTAGCACTTGAAGCATTTATGGCTTGAGACAAGTCTACCAAGTGGAGAGATATTTGATTAATTTCACAGTCTGCAAATTTTTTTGTGAGGCTTGATTCATTTCAAAGGCAAGGTGGAGATTTATCAAGTACGACTTGAATTGCACGCCTCTATTAGATGCAAGATCAGATTTGTTTCTCCACACTTGTGTTGCACACCTTAATAAACTGCAAGATTAAATTTTTATGTTAAGACTTAAGGTTAAATGCTTGACTTTCTTGCATGGATCATTTTGCTGACATTGGTTAGGTTCTTTTTTTTTTTTGGCGGCCGGGGGGGGGGGGGGGGGGGGGTGGGTGTATTTATATTAAGATGTAGCTTGTTATTCTGAGCGTGTGTAGAGAGCTGAGAATTAATTTGTATTTAACTTGGTTTGTTGATTGAGTTAGAGAAAAATTATTTGGTATATCTCTCGGTTTTGGTAAAGTACCTTTACATCATTTTGTATTCTTTAAATTTGCTAGTGAAATTTTTCTTATTCTCATTGCTATCCATGAAGGTAGGCTAAAAGCGGACCATATAAATCTTTGGTCAAGATCAGATTTGGTTCTCCACACTTGTGTTGCACACCTAATAAACTGCAAGATTAAATTTTTATGTTAAGACTTAGGTTAAATGCTTGACTTTCTTGCATGGATCATTTTGCTGACATTGGTTAGGTTCTTTTTTTTTTTTGGCGGCCGGGGGGGGGGGGGGGGGGGGGGGGGGGGGGGGGGGTGGGTTAGTATATATAAGATGTAGCTTGTTATTCTGAGCGTGTGTAGAGAGCTGAGAATTAATTTGTATTAAACTGGTTTGTTGATTGAGTTAGAGAAAAATTATTTGGGTATATCTCTCGGTTTTGGTAAAGTACCTTTACATCATTTTGTATTCTTTAAATTTGCTAGTGAAATTTTTCTTATTCTCATTGCTATCCATGAAGGTAGGCTAAAAGCGGACCATATAAATCTTGGTGTTCTGTATGTGTGTCCCTAATTTTTTTTAAGTTTTCTTTGTTATTATTATTTGTTTGAAGGTTTTTCTAAAGCCATAATATTTTCACAATCAATCTCATGCAGAGTGACATTCAGAGGTATTTTTCTACCACAACTGGTAAAAAAATAAAGACATATATAATGACGAACTCTGAAAAAAATGTATATATTGTATAATATATGATAGATCGACTCGGTAATTAGCTATAGAGGAGAATATTAATGAATATGCTTATAGCAGCAAATTAAAGTGATAACCTTTCTATGTGAATCGTGAGTCATGACGACATTCTGTACAAGAGTATCTTTTGTCAATAAGAACTACTTCATGTGAATTAAAAATAAGCACAATTTCTAGAATGCATCATGTGTGATCCGGCAAGTTCATGCTTGCAACGACTTAATTAATTGTTGGCAAAAATAGGATACTATAGCCTGTTAGTTTTTGCAAATTCACTAGTTCCCAACTCCTGGGGCTTGTTAGGTCTTAACTGGCTTTTGGCCGTCTGCGTTAAACTATTTTACTGCATTTATGGAGGGGTGGCATCAGATCATATATACACAGGCCTATGTTACAGCACTACTTGTCAATTAATTAATTATAAAATTGCTCATAGTTGCTCAAACATTTGATAGTCAAAATTATTCTTATTAAATAATCACACTGAGTCAACAGAAATTAAATAGTCTTACAAGGAACATTTGAAAATTAATCAAAGCGTGAAGATGCAATAACTGAAACAGCTGTAACAAGTACCTAACGGTCTCCGGATGCTACCCTGGTTCACAATCACGTGGAAATGAAAGTACTAATTCCGTCGTCGGCGATTAAATATCGTTAATACAACAACCAATGAATATGACAAGACAGAAAATATAGCAATAAGCACAACAAAGGATTCATCGAAATTGCGCATGAAATTGTGCATGAAATTGTGCATGGAATTGACCATGAAATTGCCCAACCTGATTAAAATCCAAGACGACCCACTCTCAATATTTCGAGTAAATAATCTAAACATCCGATACTTACGGAAAAGACCGGGATGAAGAAGAACAATCCGATGACAGAATTGGCAATGGCAAGACCCCAAGAATGCATTAACACAGCGTATGTGCCCATGACAAAAGCCAGCACCATTGCTCCCATGGCAGATATGGAAAGGCAGAAGGCCAGTGAGGCCAGTAGGAAAGAAAGGTCTCCAGGATCTTTCGAGAAACAATAGTGGCATGAATAGTTGGATAAAGGCAGCAGAACAAGATTGCACCATGGCTATGGTATTTGTAATAATAAATGCTTGAAAGCAGTGTTTCATCAAAACTGGAGAGCCTGAGTGTGGGCCTCTTGACCTGTGAAACCCCCAGGCATGGTAATTCCTGCTGTAAAAGCCACGGTTGCAATGAGTGTGTCCACTACCAATGGTATGGGATGTTTCTTTCATGATAGAAACAAATCGGTCTTTACGGACTTTCCAATAATCTTCATAATCTTCTCTCTTTGGTAGGATATGATCTCCAAAGGGTTTTCGTAATCCCGCACGACAACGGTTGTCAATAAATGCACGTGTAATCTCCATAAACTGTGCAACATGTAGAACACTAATAATTAGGATTTGAGAAAGGGAATAGCCAGCAAAGGACAGGAATGCACACATTTGAAAGGATGAGGTTTGACTGCTGCCTTGAGTGCCAGAATTATTCTTGCAGCCCCTAGTGTGGCAGCAACTCAGTGCTCCACCTTAATATTGGGATACAGGGTCACTTAGTTTTAACATTTTTTAATTTCTTTCTTTGCTAAATTACAAACGACACCATTCTACCTTAATCTAGTTATACTTTAGACTTTTTTTTTAAAAAATTATTTTTCTCATTTCAATTTTCTAGCTTTAATTTATTTTCAAGTTATTCTTTCCATTTAGTGTTCCGTCAAATCTTCCCATTAATTTTAGGATATTATACTTTGCAAAATAACATAGTTTTGGTGAGCTTAACAATACATATTGATATTGAATGAAAGTACATGGAAGGGTTAGATTTAAAAATTATGAAAGTTAAAGGTATAAGACTGAATTGAAAATAAGTCAAGTCAAAAGAAGTTATTTGGAATTTATATCTCTTTTATATAATATCTTAATTGATTTTTTTAATAAATATAAATAAGAAATAAATATGCAACATCGGAAAGGAAAAAAAGATACAATGTCCTCATAGTTTCCGTTAGAAAAAAATATCCCATGAAATAAAGTAAAATTTTCTTTTACCTTTCTATCTGATAATTCTTCACTAGTTAAAGCGATGTCGTAAGCATTGAGGTTTTGTTTGTTGAAGGCCATCTGATCAACTCTATTGTTACACATGACATCCTTTAAATAATGCAATGATTTGGAATGGTGATGGAGAGGTGTATTCCCGCGGGCATCCTTTTCATTTAAAAGATTGCTGAGTAATGATTTCTTTAGGATGCTCTCACTTCCATACTTTGCCCACTCACTACTAGATGAGTTCACGATAAAATGGAGTGCATTCCAGCCTCTCTCGTCAACTAGTTCGCAACAATCAGGACAATATTCTAAAATAGAGTTCATTACCCAATGATGGCCTCGATGAGCTGCAATGTGAAGAGCCGTCATGCCCTTTGAATCTTTCATGTATGCTATAGATCTATCAACTCTCAACAACTCTATTGTTCCTATACAATCGAAGTATGCTGCACAATGAAGCGGAGTCCAACGTTGTTTGTCAACTTGTTTAATCAAAGCACTTTTTTCTTCTTGTGTTTTCCCTTCCAGAATTTTGTGTGTCATTCCTAAGAGAATTTAAATATGTTAGACATATAATTTTCTAAAAGATACAAGGAAGACATTTAGAAGACAGAAAAAGCATTCATAAGGATAATTGAGTGAGTATATTATATTGAATGAAAATCCATTTTATGCTTTACGTACTAATCGCAGTCTATTGCACATTCGTTTATTTTTTCTTACAAAATAGCAAAATTTTAATCACAAAAAAAAAAAAAAAAAACCACACATGATATACTGTAATTGGAGCATAAAATGTAACATTAAAAATGAGTTAGATGATTTTATTTTGGTTTCTTTACTTTCTTTGTATAAGTGAAATCAACAATCACACACATGTAACAATTTTACTCAAACTATTTGCAAGTAAAATTATATGACTTCCTTTAGTATTATACATCTTTTACATGGGTTTAAATGTTTAAGTGGAAAGGAAAATGTAAAGCAAGATGACATAAAGTTTAACTTAAATCTTAATTTAGTTGATAAATATGATTAGTAAAATGGTGTATAACATTGCTTTTTCACTTATTAATATTCACTCATCACATCAGAAAATTGTAAAAAAGTTTGTAACTTTAGCATTGGAGCTGTTTTATCTATTTTGGGAATGATGTTCTTTTCCTTTTTGTTCATATTTTTTTTTCAAGAACTTCTAGGAATGGCTCTGTTACATAGGTTCAAACTCAAATAACAATTAGCATTAGTAATTAATTAGGACTTTTAAGTAAAATAACATTTTCTTTTTAACGAAGACATTTAGAATTTAAATTTTTCATCCACTTTTCAATTAAAATGTATTCAAAAAAGAAAATATATAGTTTAGGATTTGAACTTTGGTCCATGATAATTTTCCTCATCACCAAGGCAAGAGGCCTAAGACACGAGTGAGATTTTTTTGGTATAGGCAAGAAAAATTAATTAAGAATTTAAGGCTTAAAAGAGGTGTCATTTCCCATTGCACCCGTGATAGTGAATCATTGCACCCGTGATAGTGAAATAATTTATAGAGTTGTAGTCCATTGTTGCATTTTATTAGCAATAGAAATTCTTGTATAATATTTTTTGTAAGAGAGAAATATATCATATCATTCTCCATCGGTGACATAACTATTATTAAACTAATAACGGAACCATGGTCCCAGAAATTGAAAAAAAAAAAAAAAAAAAACTCAAGCTTAAATGTATGGTTGGTTCCTAAAATTAGTCCACGAGTAATTTTATTCCCTAATATTTAAGTGATCACTATTATTGAGTTGTCTTAGTATCAACTTGTTTATAGTATGATTAAACTTGTACTTACTCTTTTAGTTCTACAAAACTACAAAATGAAATTTTTTGTTATGAATATTGTCTAAACTTGAATTCATGAGAAAATGTAAGATGATTTTTAACAGAATTTTTGACTTTGTACATTGAATGGAAAATTTCCACAAAATACTATAAATAATCAATCATAAAATATTTTAGAGTTTCAAAAAACATCAAATTTTATTTTGATAGAACATAAGTGATTGAATTGAAATGTATTATGACATAGTTTTTTAGTGTTTCTTTATTTGCTTTATATTTTGTTAGTACTGAATTGATGTTAATTAGTTTTATTTTTCGCATATTAATTTGATTTTTGAATTTTAGTATATTTCTTATTTTTGAATGATCAATTATTTTATTTATGATTTAACGTCCCAAACTAAAATTCTAGTTCAATCCCATTCTTGACTTCACTTCTATAATCACATATAAGGATTAATTGCATATTTCACTTTGATCATTATTAATAAATAGTTATAATTTTACTGAGAGTACAAAAGTTGAGTAATCCAAGCCTTAATTTGTAAATATATATAAAATTTTTGTTATATATATCTATATATCTATCTTACTATCTATAATAAGATCCACTCTTTGTTCTAGACTTTTTTGAAGGCCAGAAATTCTCTTCAATAACCAATAACTTCTTTTACAAATGTTTTAAGAATAGTCAATAATGTCACAAGATTTTCTATAAAATTCTCTTTCTTTTACTGGACTTTTATGCAGTTCAGAAATACCCTTACATCTTACGATTAAGTAGGAACAAAACTTGGAAATAAATATGGAAAATAAAGGCCACTACATCACTTTGAAATACACGTCAAATCTATATAAAAAAAAAATACACATTTAAAAAAAAAAACCGTTTTACAATTCAATCCATTTGAATTCAATGTCTGTGTTCTATTTAAATTTAAATACCAAGCCTTTACTTACTGCTCCTTTAAATTCAATCTCCTATTCTTTAAACTTACCCAAATATTTATCAACTCTAAAAAACAGTGCACTTGTGTTATTATTTTTGGGGAAAAAAAGCGCACCACCTAAAATCTATCCACCTCTTTACCCATGTACAACTTTAAACTCTCCATGTATCTAGCACACACTTGTTTGATCACCTCCTTTATTTGAATTCAAATTTCTTATCTCATCCCCTATAACTTAGTTACAAATTTTATCAACTCTAAAAAACAGTTACAAATTTTTATAATTCCAAAGATTACTCCTATAACTTGGTTACAAATTAATTTAATTGTTTTTTTTATGAGAATTTTTATTTAATTGTTGAATTTTCATTTTAGAATATATTACACATTCTTATATTTACAGATCTGAAATACAAAATACATAATCTTTGGGTGTCGAATTTATTACAAAAATATGATAAATCTTTGGCTGTCGCATTTTACGTTTGGTTCCACTAGTTTTCATCAATCTTATAATGTATATCTAACTTTATATTTATATAATAATATAAAATGAAAGTTTGATTTTTATTGATTTGTTCTAATATTTGTCACATAATTAGTTAGAACACAAACTTTGTTTTATTGGTATAAAAAATCCAATAATTAATAAATTCTTATTAAATTAGGTTTGATCATTATGTAAATTTTAATTAAATTGAGTGTGTTATTTTCTATAAATTTTCAATTTGATTTTTTTTTATTAATACTTTTTAAATAAATATATTTCACAGGAAAAAATATGATATCAAACTTCTTGTATATTAAATAGTCGATTGCTAATAGCAAAATTTATGGCATTACTTTCTACTCAACTATGCATGCTGGTTGAAAAAAATAAATAGACATTACCATGATCATTTATTGCAGCATGCAACATTGTTCTAACTAAATTCTTATTAAATTAGGTTTTATCATTAAATAAATTTTAATTAAATTGAGTGTGTTATTTTTTTACAAATTTCCAATTTGATTTTATTTATTTATTAATACTTTATAAATAAATATATTTCACAGAAAAATATATGTTATCAAACTTCTTGTATATTAAATAGGCGATTATTGACAGCAAAATTTATGGCGTTACTTTCTACTCAACCATGCATGCTGGAGTATTGAAAAAAATAAATAGACATTACCCCGATTGTTTGCAGTTACTGCAGCATGCAACGTTGTTCTACCAAGGGGACCATCTTGAGCCGGTGATGTACAGGTTTCCAAAATGTTAAATGCCACTTTTTCATAATTTCTCTCAACAGCGATGTAAAGTGGAGTCTCACCGGCATCATTCTGAGAATATGAAAAAGCTTCGCCCTCTTTAATCAACCGTTTCACTACCTTAAGATGATTACCACGTACAGCCTCATGCAACGCGGTATCCTTCTCATTATTCGTCATCTCCAGCATCTTTTGGACCTTGTTATTAACCCCATTTTCGAGGTCTTCTTGGGGAGCTTTTGCACGTTCAATTAAAACATCCACGATGCCAGCATGCCCATACCTTGCAGCGATATGCAAGGGAGTTTCACCTTTGACATTAGCTTGCCATAGCAGTAATGGACACTTTGTAAGAATTTTTTTGACGAAGGCTGTTGATGATTTTGAATCTCTTGATTTTGAGTCTTTTGGTTCTGACTCTTTTAGGCTTGTGAGGTAAATATGAAGGACTGTGTTTCTATTTGGGGTTAGTAGTTGGTCAAGAGGCTTTGGAATATCTTCGAAGTGCCGATAGCGCCTTTTGCTGCAGCGTGATAGTACGTAGCCTCCATGCCAATGTTGACCTCTGCTTGAGCAGGCTCACCAGATCTGATTTTGAATCTTCTGATATTTCAAATGGGCTAGTGAGGTGAGTATGAAGGACTGTGTTTATTTGGGGTTGAAAGTTGGTAAGAGGCTTTGGAATATCTTCTATTTCGTTTTGCTGCAGCGTTTGTAAGAAACAAGTTCCATGCCAATGTGTCCTTTGTTAGCGAAGGACTGACCAGCGCTTGATCAGCTTCAAACGAACGGAGGGATCCATTCTCTCTCAGTGGCTCAATATTTCTCTCTCTAAATAATATGTCACTCTACCTTTTTTATTTTTGAGAGAGAGAGGAGAAAGTAAAGATAAAGGCAACTAACGCGTTAGAACAAAGGGGCTTTGTAAATCGGAGGAGCCAATTAAATCCTGCATGTACAAACTCTTGTCCATGTACCACGTTTCTATGCCATAGGGCCCTTAACAGCTACCTGGCTTTGGCTTCGATGAAGCTAGGGGAAGGCGCAGTGGGACAGGGCCACGAGGGCAATAAATTATAAACGAGCCTTAAATTACTTAGTGCCCCCTCCTAAGATTTTGAGAAAATTTTAATTTCTCTCTAAATTCATTTCGGGCTTCCGGAAATTTGAAAATTGATTAAAAAACTAACCTAAAAGAAAACTTTGACACAGAATCGAATAAAAAAATTAGCATATGCCCATAGACCATCCAAATACATACGGCAAATCAAATATTTTTTCAAAAATTTCCATATACAAAAAGGTCAATTTAATTAGGTGTGTAATTATTAATAAACTAAATTAAAAAAATTTAATACCATTTTTATGAAAAATATAAAAACTGCAAAGTTAATTCATTGTTTTATCATTTTTTAATAAAATATTGTAAAAAATGATTCTTAAACCAGCGCAGCATTTGTTAATATTTCCAAAAACAAAATAAAATTTCCTCCAAAAGCAAATCCTTATTCAATATACATATATAATTCGGCTAAAATGACCAAATATCACTATTGGCCAAAATTATTAGTATTTGAGAAATATTTAGCAATATATTTTTTTTTTAATTCGAATTTGACCAAAAGAAGTATAAAAAAAATGCTAACTCGAGTACTTTAAACTCGAGTTCTGTTTTGTACTCCTTTGGTGGACCATTTACTGTATTCATTTACTGTTTTTCTTTTTTGATAAGTATTCATTTACTATATTTAAGTAAAAATTTTGCTAATATATGTCTTAAGAACACACAATAATTATTTATTTAAAAAAAAAATTAAAAAATTAAAAAAATATTGACAATTTTTTCAATTCTTAAAAAAATTTTACCCATAAATAAATAGTTTAACGTGGGCTAACCGGACCTTTTAAGTAAAAGCATGCCACATTTGTTATTTTCTATACTCCTGACACACTTCATTAAGGTGGTTTCCCAATTAAAGTAGGGCTAATTTTGTAAAATCATGCCGACTTAAACAGTGCCTACGCGACTGTTGGGGTGCTGTCCAGCACCATTTTTTCACTCTTTTGGATTATTGGTTGACTAGCATAATGTAGATGGTATGATTTGTGCCACTTAACGTAAGGTGCCCGTGAATACCCAGCTTTTTTGCAGTCGTTTACACAGTTTTATGCGTCTTTTTATCAGATGTGGGTCAACTTTATAGGAAAAAAGAAAAAAGAAGAATGAATAAAGAGATCAAAATAACCTTTTTCACGTCTTTCACCAACTCAAGCCTAGTCAAGCGTCTCACACAGGAAAATTTGAAAACTAATGCTTCTTTTACAGGAAAACAACACCAAACATATTACAGAAAAGAAAAAATTGAAATCACAATCCTCAGGAAACAACAAAGTATCAATAGATCCAAAAAAAAAAAAAAAACCCATCTCACAATAAACAATTAACATCAATACATCCAAAAAAAAAAAACCATCTCACAGAAAAACAACCAACATCAGTACATCAAAAAAAAAAAAACCCGTGGGAAAATAGGTACAATGCCCGTAGTACGTCTTGAGCAGTGCTATTTTTCTCTCAATCTCTCCCTCTCTATGCGACTGTGTTTATTGAGGATATATGGTATTAAGTCTCTTACCTGAGCTATATGATTTGGTTCTTTAGTTGTTTCCAGAAGCTAACAAGAGGTCAAAAAAAAAAAAAAAGAGCTAATGGTTTACAAATTGCTCACACTTGACTTAAGAATTTTTTTTTTAAGTAATAGAGATGTCACTGTTTAGCTTTTTTTTTTTTTTTTTAAAAGTAATAGCGATGTCACGGTTTACCTTTTTGCTAGTTTCATTTGAAGTGACCAAATAAAAACAAAATTATATTAAAGTGTTATCAATAAATAAAGGAAATTTATCAATCATCTAGAGCTGATTGTACGGCAAGGGGTAGATTTGAATGGACAACAAACAACCAATCGGGCTGGTGACCTATGGTTGGACTTGGAGCAGATTTGCACATCCGTCGGCAGAAGGGGAGATTTTTTTAAGTAAAGGAAAGTTATGAGCTATATATTTATATTGAATAAGGATTTACTTTTGGAGGAATTTTTTTTTATATGGAAATTTATAGGAAAAAATTAAATAAAAAAAAAGATTTGCGGTATGTATTTGGATGGACTATGGGTATATGCTAATCAATACTTTAGAGACACTAATTTAAGAATTCTGTTTCTCAAAAAAATAATAAAAAGTTTAAGAATTCTTTATGAAACTAACGTTTTTGATAGTATTTTTTTAATATATATTTATCATAAAAACAATATTAAATTTTTTTTACAATTACCCAGTAACAAATGTCTTAAAAGTTATCCAACTCGTTTTATACTCACTTTATCACCTCATTTGACTTTTTGAGAGACAGGGAGAGAAAAGATCATAGCAAATTTATTTTTTTTTTTGGGCAGAGGCAATCTAACTCCATATATTTACCGTAAAGAGTTAATTTACCGGGGAAAAGTACCCCGTACGTTCAGGCGAATTTATTATATCACTTGTCGTCTAATTACAAATGTTGGTTACACGATTATCAACACAAAAAAAAAATGTTGGTTACACGACAATTTTATTTACAAGTTGAAAGTTGCAAATTGCAATTCAGTAAAGGTCGAGTTGTCATATATTAGCTGGCAAAATGTCCTCTCAACGATGGACTTTTAAGTCAGTACCGATAAAAACTTGTTATTGTTAGGAAAAAAATTATTGTGAATGTACTATGTAGCATTTCACATTACAATTTCTTTTTATACATTATTATGAGTAGGTAGACTATTATGGCGTCCATCTGTCATCATTCATTCATTTATGTTTGGATTGCACTAAAAAGAAAAAAATTTGCCTATTTTAAACGTGGATCTATGCATTTTTTATGGGACTAACAAATACGAAAAAATGTAAAAATTAAGTTAAAATTGGGTTCTATGACACTATTTACATATTTAAAAATTATTTTACTATAATATTTTTAATTTTTAATTTTTAGCAATAAATAATATTCAAATAGACTCATAACAAATCAATGACTTTGTCATGAATTCTCAAACCTACACCCGCCAACCTCCAACTACCACCTTAAAATCTAGAAAAATTCTACTTCTATCGTCTTTTTGCATTATAACTCTACCACAATTTTAATATAGTAGACTAAAAATAGTGAATGCATATATTTGAAAGTAACAAATAACTAATCATAATATGTCACATAAAATAGTTGTGAAAAAAATATAACAAAATTATGATCCAATAATAACTCTAAAACCTATGCAAGGAAACTGGTTTGTAAATATTTAAGCAATAGATTAGACATATTGGCATAATAGCATAAGTCTAAATTCATTCTACTTTATGTATAAGACAAGTCTAAACCTTAAATTAAAAGTTTAGGATTTAGCATACTATATATGCTCATGTATGGTTCTTTTTTTTTTTTTTTTTTTTGCTAAATTAAAAATGGGTAGGGTGCAACTTGAGTAAACTGGCTTGTAAAAATTTAATACAGGATTTGTACTACACTTTCATATAATAAAAATATATTTCTTAAGGATTTTCTCTATGGATATATATAAGTTGCTAAACAAAACCACATAATCCTCGTATTTTTGTATTCTCTATTTTATGATTTCACTTCCATATATATTTTAGCATATTCAACACCACCCATAGGAAACTGGCCAGTAAAAATATAAGCGATTATTTCATTAATCCATTATAGTTCGTGGATGAATCTTTAGATATCATAATTTTTTTTTATTTTTTTTATATTTCCTTTTATTTCACAACACATGATTACTATGGAACTCTAACCAATGCAAAAAAAAAAAAAAGAAAAAAAAAAGTGCTCATTTTGTCCTACAACGTTAAAGGTTGTGTGACACTTAAATGGAGTTTTGATAGCGTTTTCAATGCTTGCATTATGCGCTTGCATTTGTCAGTAGGTCCCGTACACTGTTCACAAGACCCATAAATCTCTTTTTTCAACAAATTTTTCATTAAAAATGGGTTTTACAGCACTATTCACACATTTAAAATTATTTTGCTATAGTATTTTCAGTTTTCAACAATAAACGGTATCCAAACAGACTCTTAACGCACGATAAATTTCTCCCAAAAATTAGTTATCTTACTATATAATTTTTTTTGTTATCACATTGATTCATGCTTGAAATTTTTGTTTTTATTTGATGGATTAAAATTTTTTTGCATTTTATGCTAGGCATATTATATACATATTTTTATATTATGTTTCAAGTTGATTATTGATTCTTATAAAAAATTTACCTTTGAAGAATTTGGATTAAACATAGTATTACTTAATTATATTTTACATGATATAAACATTTGTTCGTTTAATGTTAATATATATCTCTGGCATAGATAATGTCCAAATTTTCAAAACTTGAATTCATTGCCCTTATATTTCAAGTAAGAATTATTAATCATGGATCCTTGATGCTGAGATCAATCTTGAGTCAATAAACTTCGGAAATATTCTCAAAGATGGCAACAAAGCATCATAATAGAATCACACAAAAGCAATGATTTCTATATGCCTTCGACTCTATGAAGAATTAAAAATTGAATAACTTGTCATAAAATTAAGATCTCAATGATCTTGTTGAATAATTTGAAGGAAAGATAAATTGCATTTTTGTGCTTACCCACTCCCCTGCGTGTGCGTGTGTGAGAGAGTCTAGGTCTCTTCTCAAAAAAAGCAAAGAAGTAGTTTATCCCACATCGCCCAAGTGTGTGTTCCTATTCGGGTTTAAAGCCTTCACACAGCATTCAAGAGTTACCGGCTTTTGTAAGTTGTGTGTGTGTGTGAGTCTAGGTCTTTTCTCAAAAAAAGCAAAGAAGTGGGTTGTCCCACATCGCCCAAGTGTGTGTTACTATTCGAGTTTAAAGCCTTCACACAACATTCAAGAGTTACCGGCTTTTGTATGTTGTGAGTTGTGCGATATTAAACCTTGGCCGCCACTTCTCTCTGTGTGTGAGTCTAGGTCTTTTCTCAAAAAAAAAATAAAAAAAATAGGGCTTACCTAATTCCATAGCATAGTACAACAAATTAAATTTACAGTTAATTCCCTTAAAGTATTTTGATTATGCAAGAAGACAAGGAACACAATGATCGAATTTTATTTCTTGGACGTGAATCACGTGATTTGAAAATTGTTATTGTTTTTCTAATTTTTATTTCTTGGATTTTGGATTTTAATTTGAGTTGGGCTTCATTGTCCATTAGTTCATGATACGATGGGTTTTAATTTGAGTTGGTCTTCAGTGTCCATTAGTTCATGATATGATGGAAGTGGATTAATTTCAATACGGGTAGGTTGAAGGTGTTGGGTGGGTCTGCTATATATATGTTGGGTTGAGATCTTAAGGTTGGGCTTCGGCTATATGGCTTTATGAATTTCAAAGTGAAATTATTTTGTTTCAATGCTGGTTTAAGCAATTATGCCTTCTTAGTCTTTTGTCTGCAGGGTGGATCATTTGGAAGCTTCCAAACCCATAAGTAGAACTCACCCTTGAAAACCGGTTTACAAGGAGAGGGTATCTAAGATCTTATAAACACATGGTCAAGTTTACATTTAACCCATGTGGGACACTAAGATCATAATACATTAGAAAAAAAAGAGAGGGACTAATGATATGCTTTTGGTGTTCCTCCGGATATATTTTGATTGAACCATATGCTTCATTTTGATCATAGCTATCAAAGTTATGTATTTTTAAAAGCACAAGAAGATTATAAAAAAATGTTATGTTGATGCCTAAGTTTGGTGTGTCAAGCTACATTTATTTGGAAGTGAAATAGAGTGGATGAAAAACTTTGGAGAGAAAATGGGAAGGAAAACTTTTTTGGTGGGTGTTTGGTTGGAGGGAGGAGAGTGAAAAAAAATTGGTGAGGCTCAGGTGTTTTCTCTCTAAGCTCACCAAAATGTTTTCTCTCTAAAATGGAAAGAAAACTGAGTGTGAAGAATTTGATAGATAAATGACAAAAAATGCCTATGGGCACTTGCCCATGGGCTTGTCATTTCGTTCTTTTTTTTTTTGTTGCTTCTTACTTTTTTTTTTTTTTTTTTTGATTTCTTGGGCGAGCTTCATTGCTCCTCTTCTTTCTTTCTTTTTTTTTTTTTTTTTTGGCTTTCTTGGTGATTTTTTTGTTTTTGTTTTTTCTTTAGACGTGATTTTTTTTCTAGATATGATTTTTATTTCCTAATAAATTTGGGTGATTGATTTTTTTGTCAATTTTTTTTAATAGGGCATCATTTTTTAACAATGGTATATGAGTAAATTTATATAAACACATTTTTTCCATCCTTCCACTTTTCCACTCTTAACCAAACAAAAATAAGAGAAATTGAAATCTTTTCTATCCCCTCACTTTTGCACTCTCCCACCATTTTCTACCCTCACACTTTTCCACTCCTCCAACCAAATGGACCCTTAGGATTTTTGCTAGGATGACTGCAACTGCGGTTGTGCTTTTTTCTTTTTTGAAAGCCCAAACAAATTTCATTCATTTAAAAAAGAGGAGTCAAAATACAAAGCATCCCGGGCTGGTGGTGGAGAATCTTCCAACCACATAACTTCCTCATCTAGGACATTAGCATAACGAGCTAAGGAATGGGCCACCGAATTGGCACTACGCCGAATACAATTAAAAGACACATAGTGAAGACCTGCTACTAAACAACCAATATCATCATAAATTACTCCCAGGCGAGACCCGTTTGGAGTAGTGGAGGAAACAGCCGACATAACCAACAAATTATCCCCTTCAACAATTAGCTCCAAGATCCCCGCATCTATAGCAAACTCCATTGCTTTTCGGCATGCCAACGCTTCCGCCTCCTCACTGTCAGCCACTACTTTACCCCTTACCAATAAGGCTGCCATAACTTCCCCAGCTGCATTGCAAATTACTGCACCTACCCCTGATCCAGTTGCAAATATAGCCACATCCAAATTCAGCTTATAGAGCTAACACATTGGAGGCTTCTAATTATGCAAAAGACCAGGAGAGACCGCACCTACTGCAAGGGAACTTTAGGCTTCTCTATACTCCCTTAAAAAGTCCGTGGCTCTCTTATTTAACTGCCCTGGATGTCTCGAGCTCCTCAACTGACAGTTTGGCCATCATAAATTGAAATAGCTGCATAAAATCATCCTTCTCCCCTCCACATTTCTGTATCCGAGCAATAGACCCAGCCCAAACATCTTGAGTGGCGCTACATTCCCATATCTCGTGGACCACCATCTCCGAACACTGTTGACATAATTCACACATGTCTTCTGTTAGCACTTGTCTTCGAACTAGATTTACCTTTGATGGCAGAATATTAAGGCAAGCCCTCCAACCAAAAACTTGAATTTTGCTAGGTACACGGAGTTGCCAAAGCTGATTCCAGACCCTGTGTTCTACCCTCTGTCCAGAGTTCTCTTCTCTCACATTGGTGTCTCCATCTAACATGCAAGCAACATGATATCTTGATTTAACAACGTACATTCCATTGTGACAATACTTCCATATCAACTTATCTTGCACTTGTCTCCTACTCAACGGAATTCTTATAATTGCCTTTGCATCAAACAGATTAAATAACAAGTGTATCCTCTCCCTATCCCATTGGTACACACTCCAATCAATTAAATCTGAGACTCTCCATTCCCATTCATCATATTTAGTAGGAAACAAAATCTTATTGCCAGGATGATTTGGTATCCACTTGTCCTCCATCACTCGTAATGAAGAACCCGTGTCCACCTTCAATTAGCAACCTGTTTTTATAATATTTTGAGCAGCCAACACACTCTTCCAAACATAGGAACTGTTTGGACAATCTGCTGCCTCCATGAAACTACATCTTGGAAAATACTTGGCCTTGAAACACCTAGATAAGAGTGAGTTCTGGTCTTGTATCATCCTCTAACCTTGCTTTGCCAGCATTGCTAGATTAAAACTCCTAATATCCTGGAAACCCATACCACCATCCTTCTTAGGTTTCGTCAAAAAATTCCAACTCTTCCAATGAATTTTCCTTTCATCACCAGTTTGCCCCCACTAAAATCGTGCACATAGGGCATCTAACTCATTGCAAAGCTTTACCGGCAACAAAAACACTTCCATAGTATACGTTGGAATTGATTGGGCCACTACTTTGATAAGTACTTCTTTTCCAACTCGAGATAGTATTCCGCCTTTCCACCCTTGAAGTTTTTTCCAAACCCGCTCCTTAAGATATGCAAATGTTGGGTACTTGGCCCTCCAAACCAAAGTCGGCAAACCCAAGTAAGAATCAAATCTGTCCACCTCCCTTACTTCCAAAGCTTGTTTGATCCACTGTTTCTGTCTTTGAGATGTGTTATGACTAAAATATATTGACGACTTCTCAAAA
The DNA here is from genome assembly GCA_014183005.1 of Castanea mollissima. Classification (NCBI taxonomy): domain Eukaryota; kingdom Viridiplantae; phylum Streptophyta; class Magnoliopsida; order Fagales; family Fagaceae; genus Castanea; species Castanea mollissima. Next base: position 8,664,463 of record JACAVU010000007.1, read on the forward strand.
TTAATACATTGTCCAGAAGCTTCAGCATACAATTGCAACGTATCAGAAATTGCCTGCACTTCTTCCTGATTTGCCTGACAGAAAATTAAAGAATCATCTGCAAAAAGTAAGTTAGAAATACTAGGCGCCCTTCTGCAAATTTGGACACCATGAAGTCGCCCCTCATATTCCGCTTTGGAAAGCAAAGAAGTGAACCCTTCTGCACATAAAAGAAACAGATTAGGGATAAAGAGTCCCCTTGGTGGAGCCCTTTCGAAGGGATAATATTTCCATATGCTTTACCATTAATCCGAACCGAGAAAGAAGGAGTGGTGACACAACTCATCACCATATTAATTCAATCCTCCAGAAATCCTAGTCGAACCATCATACCCCTCAAAAAAGCCCACTCCACTCGGTCATACGCTTTATTGACATCTAATTTCAAAGCTAGAGCTCCTTTCTTTCCCTTTTTTCTCCCGTGCATAGCATGTAAGGTTTCATAGGCTAGCAACACATTATCAGTGATAAGTCTACCTGGCACAAAAGCGCTATGGGTGGGGGAGATTAACTAGGGTAATATAGCCTTTAGTCTATTAGCTAGCACTTTAGAAATTATTTTGTAAATAACATTACACAAAGTAATAGATCTGAAGTTTGTCATTTTCTCCGGTGACTTAAATTTTGGAATAAGAACAATATGAGTATAATTTATTTCAGGTATCATATTTCCAAAATTCAGAAAATCCAACACAGCAGAACTAACATCATTACCCATAATATGCCAAAACTTTTGATAAAAAAGAGCTTTCATACCATCAGGTCTAGGAGCTTTTGTAGATCTCATTTGAAATAATACTAGTTTTACTTCCTCCATACTGTACGACCTAGACAATTCTTCCATCAAATCTGTAGTCATCCTTTGGGGAACAGTGTTTAGGCATTCTTCCGTCCTTTCACATGTACCTGAGTGAAAAATTGTCTAAAAAATAATTAACAGCCACATCCGCCACCTCTTCCATGTCCTCCACCCAATTACCATATTGGTTTGTAATACCATTAATAAAATTCCTCTTACACCTTTGGGAAGCCATTGAATGAAGAAACTTTGTATTCCTATCTCCATGCTTCAACTAGGATACCCGAGATCGTTGCGCCCAAAAAATTTCCTGCTTAAGAAGAAGATCATCTAATTTTTTACTTGCTGCCAAGACTTCCTCTCTACTCTCCACCGTTAACTCTTCTTTATTCATCTTTTCAATCTTTTCAGTTAAAAATTTTATCTCATTTGTAGCTGGGGTTGTTTTGGCCGAACCCCAAGCCAACAAATCTGCTCCACACCCCTTAATTTTGTCCACTGATCCACGTAGACCAGCTGCCACTCCACTCGAAATTGTCCAAGAGTTCATGAACTCTCCCTCACAATCATCCCACATCAACCAAGATTCTTCCAACTTGAAACCATAAAGCCCTCCTCCTCTAAACTCATGGCCTGTACTAGTCTGAAGAAAAATTGGAACATGGTCAGAAGCATGGCTGAAACCATGGCTGAGAGTACTAGCAGAAAACATTTCCTTCCACTCACGGTTTGCAACGGCTCGATCCAATCTTTCTCTAGTATTATCTGCCTCAGGTCTTTTGTTATTCCATGTAAATTTGTACCCTTGAAAACCCAAATCAAATAACTTACATAGCTCCAACGCTGCCTGAAACTATTCCATCTGTTTATACGGAGGCAGATGTCTACTTTGCTTTTTCTGACTGATGCAAAATCGCATTGAAATCTCCAACACAACACCACGGCCCATCCACAAACGAGGAACTATGTGATAATAGCGCCTAGGATTTCTTTTTCTCACTTGCTTCGGGCCACCCATAAAAACCTGTCAAAAACCACGTAAAACCATCCTTCTTGACCACCTTCGCTAATATATGATTCTCTGTAAAGTTAATAATATCTAGTTGAACCTCAGCTTTCCATAACAATGCTAAACCTCCCCCAGAATAAGGCTTCTTTACAATGAACTTATTCGGAAAAGATAACTCTCTACCATGTTTTGCAAAACCTTCTTTATCCAGTCTTGTCTTCATTAAGAAATAGACTGTGGGAGCTTGATCTCTCACTAACTTGTGAAGGCTTCGAACTGTCCAAGAGTTCCCAAGCCCTTGACAGTTCCAACTTTGAAGTTTCATTGCGTTCAGCAAAGGTGCATGGACACCCCCGCCGTTTCCTTTGAATTAGAATCAGTACTGCTTTTTCCCTGCTTCATCACTTCAATTTGCTCATCCTCAATCAGGTTGCTGCCCTCTCTGCTTGTACTTCGTTTTCCCAAAACTGACTTAGCCCCTTCCTTAATAAGTTCCACAGGCCCAATTTCCATGCGCCTTAGCCTAGCCCATGTTGCCTTTGGTTTTGGGTTTTGAGGCCCACTTCCCCATCAATTGAATTTTGCCCCGTGACTTTAGTATCAGATACACCAAATCCCACCCCTTCCTTGTATGTCGCCTTAATCCCATTAATCTCAGTTGCCACATAGTGCACTTCCACATCTGTTCCTTGTTTTCTGTTAGTGCTTTCCTTACGTAACTCATCGTGATCCTTAGGACTAGATACAGTTGCCCCGCCATCCGTCGCCTCTGTTACATGACTGGCCTAAGCAGTCCGAACCTCCTCTCGTTGAAACTCCCTACCAACTTCTTCCCTAGTAGAATTCCTGTGAGGAGGTGAACGATTCCTGCCACCCGTAGCCTCCAACCAGTCCCCATATTGACAACTTACCTCTCCCTCATTCTCAGTGGCGGCTCTAGAAATTTTGTTTAGGATGTTCCTATTCCACTTTGAAAAAATTTCGGGTCATTTCGGTCTAATTCTGGACGTTTTGGTAAATACCGGCCGAAATTCAAGATTTGGCCAGCATGAAGTTTGTGCTTAAAAAAAAATGTTCTTAAAATCAAAACAAATTTGCATTCTGTACACCGAAAAACCTCAAAAGGAAAAAAATAATGAAAAGAAAAGAATTGAACAAAGGTACCTGTACAATAAACTATAAGTTCATTTGAAATATTAATAAAATTATTAATTATTGTTGTTTAGTTGTTTCATTAATTTGTTTGTCTTTTATAAATTATAATTTGTTATATTGTTGTTTCATTAATTATTAAAGTATTAATTATTGTTTAGCTTAATATAATTTAATTTGTTTGTCTTTTATAATGTATTAGTTAATTAAATTATTAATTATTGGTGTTTAGTTGCCTCATTAATTTTTTTTACTAGCTACTAGCAGTCTAACACACACTCCACTGTGCATTAGTACACACTAGCACACACCTCATGTTTACACACACCCCTGCCTTTGCATGCCTTTACTTCCCTAATTCAAATATCCCACCCCTGACCCCACACCACCATGGTTTTGAAACTCGGACCGTTCAATGAACCGTAAAATAAAGAGTTTAAGGTTTTTAAGGTCAGATCGATGTCAAATCGTGATAACGTCATAATTAATTTTATAATTATTTAAAATATAAATAAATATATTAAATTAGTAAAAAATGAAAAAAATGACTAAAATAGTCCAAGTAAATATAGAATTCTATCTTTCAAATGTATTTTTTTCATATCATAACTTTCATAAAATAAATATAAAAAAAAAATCCTAAGCCAACATAATAATAAAAACATATAACAATATCATATTTGATCTACTAATTATCAAAAAGAAAATTATTAGTTTACATTGTAATATTTACATAACATTTACATTATAAACTAAATAAATGTGTATAATATATATATATATATATATAATATATATATATATTTGTAAATATATTCAATATTGTACACTTTATATAATGTGCAATAATTTGATTACAATATCAACCAATAATTATTTTGCAAAAGAAACATGGTTGATTTATAAAAACTATTGTTGAAGTAAACAAATAATAAACCACTGGAATCAAATTTAAATCTAACATAAAATATTACTAAAATATTAAAAAGGTGAGTTGATGAATTCAAAAGCTGCCGTAGTACACAAATATCAACAAAACTAATAATTAAATATAACAAATATTGGTGAAAATCTGAATTTTTGTGGTCTTGATAGAGTGTGGTACACAAAGTGGCAAGCGTCATTTCCTAAGCTAGAAAGTGGAAACTACTTTTACCAAATAGATAGATGGACTTCAAGTCTTCAACAAGCAAATGACAGAATGAGATGAGAGTTCTCAGCAAAGTAACAAGAACAGTGAGAGACATTGCTCACTGGTCGTCGACTGGAGGTTGCAGAAGACAAGGATTGAAGCTGTGACTGGTGTCCTGACGACTTCTGATTTTAGGTTTTGCTTTAGTTTTACCATTTGATGATTGAGGTGGACGCTTATTTGTATTGGGTTTTGGTTGGTTTTTTTTTTTTTTAAGATTTTAGTTCAAAATTTGTTTGGTATAAAAATTTTGAGAGTGTTCCTAATTTTACTTGAGGGTGTTTCTACTTTTTTTTTTTGTAAGGGTAACAAATAAAAAAATTTAAGTTTTTATATATATATATATATATATATAATATTTTTTTTTTCAGGTCAGGGTGTTCCTGAGAACACCCTGAGCTCAATGTGGCGCCGCCACTGCTCATTCTTAGTTAAAGCAAAATATGAAGCACAATGCTTTAAGTCATGTCCCAGTAAACCGCAATAATGGCAAAACAAGGGAAGTCGCTCATACTTAAAAGTAACCCAATGACTCATACCATCTGAACCAGCCAAGAACGCACCTCTTCGGATCGGCTTTGCCAATGGAATAGCAACTTTAACCCTCATAAAATAGCTCGGACCCTTAGGTTTTTGTTTTTTCTCCACCTCAACCACCTTCCCCAATTTATTTCCCACAGCCTCTGCAATTTTAGGCGACACCAAGTCGAAAGGAGTACCCCATATTTGCACCCAAATGGAAACTGACTCAAACTTGACATTGTCAGCTGTCATCTTAACTTTCCATTGAAGCAGCATCAAAACCTGGTTATCAAAAGTCCACGGCCCCCCCTTAAACACTCGATTCATCTCAAACTCGGATTGAAATTTGAGTTGAAATAAATTTGTTCCCACCTCAGCAATCTGGACAGCTTCCTCCAATCCCCATGCCCTCTTTAAAGTATTTATGGCTGCCTTCTTATTGAAGGGACGACAAGTAAGGAATTTCCCAATTAAACTGAGTGCACAACTCTCCAGCCCTTCTTTTCTTCCCTCATCCGGAATCTCAATAATCTCCTCTTCCTCCGAAGTCAATCTCATGTTCTCCAGTGTACTCGTAACATCATCTGCCATGATAGCCAAACTATGAAAAGAAAAGGAAAAAAAACAAAACGCCAACCCTTAGAAGAACCTAAGGGAGGGATATCTCGTAAAAACGAGAGAGAGAACTCCTACTAGCGAGGAGAGTTGTCTTACAAATTGTTAGCCGTATATTCAAAAGAATTCAACTGCGGTTGTGCTTAGGTTGCTTTAACCATGCAGGCTGCAGGCTGCAGCTGGGATAGTAAAGAAAATCAAGCTGGCTTGGTCTACCCTCCAATGTCTTCAAGAAGACAGTTCTTATCAAGGACATGTTTACTTTTCAAATCTGGAAATAACTCGCTTTGAAGTTGCAGCTATTCGAACTGTCAGCGGTATCCTGGTCAGGTTAAGAAGGTATGCTTTTTTAATGAGGAACTTGTATTCATATTGTTTCATTCAGAATTGTCCTCTTAGACTAAAATGCTATATCAATATAAAGAAGTATTTTACCTTTTAAATTAGATTATTCAAAATAAGCATTGCCAACCTTTATTTAATTTCTACTGGGAAGTTTTTATGTAACAGTGATTACGGATCAATATATGGATGCACTACTCATAGTTGATGTCTAGGCAATATGTGGATATAAAAAGGTATTAGCATGGCTGTTGTTATACCCTAGAGAAGGGATTGAGAGGTGTGCCTTTGCTTAGAGGATAAGATGAAGATGAGTGACATTGTTTTCTTTTGTGTATGGACTCAAATCCTTGCAATCTGCTTTCCCGTTTGCGTCTAAGGCTAAGGATATACCTGGTTGGAAATGTCCTCTTCTTGAAAATAGAAGACTAGCTGTTGTCATGGAGCATCATGAGCAAAAAGTTCATGCTCTTGCTCAACATCTTAAATTGTCATGGAGCCTCATGAGCAAAAAATCAATAATACCCTGTTACATATCATTGATGATGAAAGCATATTCATTTTAAGCAACTGAACTGTTTAGTGCTATTTGAAATGAAAATATTCCTAAGAAGGTTGAAAGTATTTCGTGTTCATAACTCTGGCGTTTGCAGATTAAGAAGCGAAAGCTTAAGGAAGAAAAGAGGAGAGGAAGGAACATTCCGAGAAATTGGGAGCAGGAGAATTTGTTTAACACGCAATTGCTGTCGTGGTTTAGTGGCCCCTACACTGCAATTCCATAATTACTTGTAATGTTTAATTGTTTATAATATTTTTTTTAGCCAATTAGTAATTGCAAATACTTGCCATAGTTTTGATAATTGATACAGAGATTTACAAAATCAGTTAGAACTTGTTGCAAACTTAAAGTTAGTAATTTCTATCTTTCAACTTGGCCATCGTAGAGTTGATTTCTAGGGAAATAAACTCAAAAGAGGATATATATTGTGGCTGGCAATGATAATGGGAGCTTTTGGGCCCACATATGTTATGAGGTGATGTTTTATGAGTCTATTTCATAAAATAATTTTTCTAATTACTTTGAATAAGGTCCTCTTTATTTCAATTGAAATATAGAAAATTTTGAATTTTATATTTCGGATCATGTACCAGTACACTGTCATATTATTTGAATTTTGAATAATTGAATCGATGAGGCACACAATGACAAAGCCATTAAAGCATTTATTATAATTTTGAATTATTACATTTTTCAATCACAAAAAAATCTAGGGATGTGATGAATAAATTATTTCATCCAAAATGTAAAATACTCATCACACCACTATGTATTTCTGTAATTGAAAAATGTAGTAATTTCAAATTATAATGGATGCTAATTATTAACACCTTTACAAAAAAAAAAAAAAAAAAACCAAACATATCAAACCACACACATAAAGAAAAATGTAAACCAAAAGGAAATAATTATTTGTTCTACCAAAAAAGATAATAATAATAATTATTTACAAAGGTAATAGTTTATCCCAAAAAAACCACCAAAGTAATAAGTATTTAGAATGTAAGAACTATGAACAACCTCAACCAAACATAAAGAAAAAGAAAATAAAGTACCAAATATATAATACTAATTATATTGCATTACAAAAGATAAAATTGAATGGTACACAAATATTTTTGTTTATTGCTGAGTAATGGTACACGATTAAGAAGTGAGACCTGCACCTTCAAAGTTCAAACCACTCGCTAGTACTCACTGCAAGTTTTCTTTAGTCTCGACGTCGCTGTTGCTACTCAAACTACTGCTGCTAGTCAATCCCTTTGTCCCCTAATCCTACTTGGAACACCACAACGATGTGGTGATTTGGTGTTGCACGCAGGCCACTGGTAAAGCTGAGATACTTCATATTCATTTCTAAATGGGTTTTAAATATGGGCATCCTGTATCTAATTCTGCTGTGAATGTAGCACTTTCAGAAAACCAAAAGCAATCCTGATAAAAAAAAAAAGAAATTATCAAAGAGAGGGTACACATTACGTGTAAATATTAGTGTAAAATTTAAATATTACTTAAATTTATTGAAAATACATACCTCCTGTCCTGAGCAATACTCGTCTTCACGCTTCAAAGTTTTCCACAATTGTCAAAATCGAAAATGAATTTAACGTGGAAATTGGATAATAAGTGTGGGGAGTAAAAAGACCCTGGTGGGTATGTGGGTCTTTGGGCCATGCTAAGGGAGGCCGACCTGTTCTTGGGTTTAGAACTTGTTAGTATTATGGGTCAGTTCATGCACCGAGGACCCAGCCGAGGGTAATGTTATCCTCGGACGGACACTGGAGGAACCAGGATTTCATTGTAAATGTTAGGGAAAGACCCGGTGAAGACCAATGGGTAAAGAGGGTGAACCCTTGAATGTCCTAGAAGCACCGATGTTAAAGAAGTACCAAAGGAAAGGCTGCCACCTCCACATTAAAGACCCTGCACCTACCACCCTGGCCGCATTAATGGGGAAGTGACCCCTGAACAGTGGAGGGGAAACTTCTGGTTACTATTCAAAGACACTGGAAAAAGAAATATCTAAGCTAAGGGGGATTTGGGGGCAACACGTGTATAAAGTATCAAAAAGAAGAGTATTTAAGAAAAGACCTAGAACAGGAATAGGGGACTTCCCTTTTTGTAAACCAAAAAAGAAAAAGAAAGAAAGATATAATACAAGAACAGTTCTCGGCTTACGTCCGAGGAGGTTGAATTGCAGTATTTCTTGTTGTTTTCAAGTGTATATAATCTTTGGCTTGTCATATAATCCTTAAACACTTCTAACCTGGGTTTCAAGCCCACACTCTACAAATTCATATTGTTTAAGGCTCATTGGGCCTGAGCCCGTAACTGTTCTTGGGGCCAGGTGCAATTGTGCACTTACAATAAGCATTGTGTTTTTGGTTAACTGCTTGTTGTGGTTGATTTATCAGATTGTCCTTTACGTGAATAAAGTAATTTGAAAACCAACAGGAAAGTGATCTTATTTTGTAGGCAATATTTTAGTAGGAGTTAGATATGTATTTTTATCAAACTATCCTTTAGTTCTGTATCTACTTAAACCTAGGGGTGTAGGGGTATTTTGGAACACAAAAATTCGGTCCAAACAGGTGCAGCTGCTTAAATAGTAGTGTAGATAAAAAGACAATTATTTTTTCTTATAAAAGAATTATAAGATAATATGAAAAGAAAAATTAATTATTAAAATATTAATAGATATTAATAACAAAATATTTATGCAGTTAAAGTGAAATTTAATTGTCATACAACAAATCATATAAAGGCTAAATTACAAAATACATCCTTTAATTTTTTTAAAAAAATTGAATTCAATTCTGTAATTTTTCTTTCGTTTAATTCAATCATCTAAATTGTAACATTATTCAATTTAGTTCTGCAGTGACACCCCAAAAAATGTTGTTGTTTTGATTTTATTTAGTTTTTATAATTGAAAATTGATAAAAATATTTTGTAAAAATAATTTATTATTTATGGAAAAAAAATAAGAGACCCACAAGCCAAAACACCGATCCATCCTCCTCTTCTTCTTCTGGCTCTTGCCTAATCCAAATCAATGATGCCTCATGTTTGAATTGGGTTTATACATCGTTGATTGTTAAGCAATTACTGAATATTGATAATCAATCCCCAAAGAAATAGAGATTCCTAAAACAAAAGAAACAAAACCAATATGTTAAGAGAGAAGAAGGTGTAAAAGAAAAAGTAAACCCCTCCGGCCTCCACATTCAATTCAAATAAATACTTAACCAAAAAATTCATTGAACCCAACAAATACACAAATGGCCTCACTGGGTCATATAATTTACCAACACAAACAATGTTTGACCGTGACAAACATGACAGATTTTTTACCAATTATGGTCTTATTGATTTTAGAGATTTAGAATGATGGGTATAAGTATGAGGATGAGAGCAATCCATTTTGACTGGTTTAGAAGAGGATGGAAATGGCTTGGTATAGGAGGATGCATGTACTGCCTAGGAGAAGGTTGCTAATTTGGAAGGGAGAGAAGGATAAGATAATGCTTGAAATTGATTTGAAGTGGGCAATGATACTGGACTTGGACTTTTATGCTTCATTTAGAAGTTGATTAATGAATGAAATGGAACGAAATTAGTAAATTATAAAGGAATGAAAATGAATGAAATTTATTTAAATAAGAGAAATAGATGAAAGAAAGGAATTAATTGAAATTAAGTAATATTGTTTTGATGTTTTAAAATAAAAGAATAGAAGGTAAGTAACCTCATTTAAGAGTAACATAGAGGAAAATGAAAGAAATAATTTTATGACAACTTACTATTAGATTCATATTTTAAAATAAATAGTTGGATTTATAAGGTATTTTAGGAGTTTTAGTGTAAAATTCATTAAACTTAATTACATTCCCTCAAATTCCTCTTTAGGGGAATGAAAATTTAAGGTTTGGAGGAAACAGAGAAATATGAGTGTTCATATCTATCAATTTCATTCACTCTCATATAAATTTTCAAATAAGGGAATAGACTTCTATTGAAACTCTGTAGGGGAATGGAAGGAATATTTCAAAATAACTCATTTCATTCTATTCCATTACTTTCACTTCCAAGAGGTCATAGGAGCTTTAGGGAAAAATGAAGAACTTTTGGCCTTTGGAATATTTCCTAATATTTGAATAGAAGAAGAAAACTGATTGACTGATATAGATTTAGAAGCAGATTTTGGAAGAAAATGACTGATTCACGACATATTTTGTCACATTTTGATATGCATCAAGGAGATAGTCATTTTTACCTATGAAAATTCATAAGGTCAAATATCTTTTCAAATATAATAATAAACTTTAAATCGATATGCCAAGAGCCTTGTATCTCAACTGGTTGATATTTTTTATTGTTTTCAATTAAGACATGTAAGATTCAAATCTGCACCGTTAATTATAAATTATTATAAAAAAAATTGTAAATCGATATGGATTAATAATAATAATAATCTATTATTATTTTTATTATTAGATTTGTCTTTTTTTTTTTATAAAAATATTTTAATTGACTTGCTGTTTTGTTTATTGAATAGTAGGTGGAGGAAGCCTCGGAGCAGAAAAGTAATCGTAAAAAAACAGTTCGCCACTAGAGAAAACGCGTTAAAAAGTGAATTACTTTTAGCCCCCATTACTCTCAAAATTTTCTTAATTTATTAGTTTAAGCTTGTTTGCATTCTGCAACTTTCGTCCTTTTTTGGTTCTTCATTCTCGTACCCAAACAGATTTTGCCCGAAGACTGGGCTTCATTTTTCTCTCAGCAAAAGGTCAGTTTGAATTAATAATTTCAGCCTCTCTGTTTTTGTTCAAGTCTTTATAGTAGAAAAGGTTTTTGTGAGTTCCACTGGTCTCTTAACTCTAATGTTGTTGTAGACTTTGGCAAATTAAGATAATTAATTATCCATAATGTGTTTCTTAAGTTTTATTTAATGGAGGCTATTTATAGACTATAGAGCCTAAAGCAAACTTGATTAGGTTCCCATATTAGTTAGTTATGTCTTTGGATGGTTATAATAGTATTAGTGGTTACTACAAAAGAAAATGGTGCAAAGTGTCATAATATGTCTTTCTTAGGGTTTAGATTATATATATTTATGGGTAAGTGTCATTTGAGTAAGATCTTATTTGAAGTGTTGAGTTTAGTCTGGTTTGTTTGGACCTTAATGCCTGTTATGTTATAATGTTGTTATCACAAGAACCAAGCGATTAGCATTATTACTAACTGAACAGCATGTGATTTTTGTTCTTTTCATGAATGGCATGTGAATTTGGACTTCATTATTATTTTCATTGTTGATAAAATTAATCTTCAAACGCACATAAATCTGGAGTGCAAATGGGGTTTGTTTCAATTGGAAAAATTGAGATTTGTTTGAGAGTGGGATGTTCAATTTGTTGATTATTGTGATGAGTGGTGCGAATAGAGAGAATTATAGAGTGATTGAGAGTGACTGTGCCATCTCTCTTGTGACAGTGATGAGTTTCTTCATCATTGAGAGGATGTAGATTACTAGGACAATGAAAAATTGGACAGCATGTGAAGTGATTTTGACTACGACTCAAACAGCATCAGGGCGCCGTTGCTTCGTCGCTGGAGCTTACGTATTCCTATATTAAACACACACACTCTCTCTCTCTTCTATCTATCTATTCATTCTATTTGTCAATTTAAAATATGGCGCATCATCCTTAAAGTTTAATGGTAGTAAAAAAATTTGTGCCATTTTTTGCAAATATATTGGAGTTTAATGGTAGTAATCAATTTATGCTATTCTTTTTTGGCTTTGATACTACCCCCAATGCTATGGAACCTATGTGTAGGTGGATGCACTAAAAGTGATTTGGAAATTTGGCTTGAATTCTTGGTACACCTTAATAATGGGTCCTATATTAGCTTAATTAGTTGTATTAGTCACGTGCTTTGTGTCCATATTGGGGGTTATTGCATAATTCCAGTCAATGCAGCGCCTAGTATCATGGCATGAAGCAGTCTTGGCCATTCAAATATGGTCCCTTATTTCATTTTTTATTTATTTAATTATTTTTTGCTATATAAATAGCTCTACTACATTGGCATTGTCGAATAAGTAGAAGTCTTTTTAGCTAGACAAAGGTGAGGGATTCTGCAGAATGGTGTCCAATGCAGGAACTCTTTAATAATGCCTCAAAGTTGGAACTTTTATTTTCTTTATGATTCTAAATATTTTCAGTACGTGGCCAAGAAAACCATAAACCAAAGGTCACAGCCATTAAGGGACTCGATTTTTTGATAAGTAGTAAATTTTATTAGACAAACTAGGAGTAACCAGGTACATAGATCATAGGAGGTATACTAGATGGACATCAAAACTAAGTTCTAAGAGTACAATGGTAAAAAAACTCTAATAAGTTGGAGAAGGATAAACTTCATTACATCACGACCATTCAGATAAAGTTTTAAGGAAATGCAACTTCAGATCTAGAGTTGTCCTCTTGCACACTTAAAAGTTTCTAGATTTTCATTCTTTCCAGATGCACCACGTCAAGCCATGGTGAATGAACTTCCATATCCTACTGTTCCAACGTTGCCCAACACGGATTAGCCATCATGCTAGTTAGTTGAAAACCCTCTCAGCTATCACCCATTGAACCACGAAAAGGGCTCGGACCATATCCCACAACTCCCTAGCAATGGGACTGTTAGAGATATATTAGCCCATTAGCATAAGCCCAAGCCTAATTCTACTTTGTGTGCAAGCCAAGTTTCCTACTTGTACTAGAAGTCTATTAGTTTAGGGTTTAATCTACTATATATACACATGTTATGGTTCATTGTAACACAGGATTTGTACTACGCTCTAATATATTATTGATGTAGCCCTTTAGGGTTTTCTCCGTGGATGTAGGCCGTTAGGCTGAACCACGTAATCCTCTTGTGTTATTGTGTTCTATACTTTATGCTTTCGCTTCTGCATCCATAATAGCATATTCAACATGGTGTATCAATGCTAATATTTAACATTGTATCAGAGCTGCCTTCCTATGGTCATGGTTTTTCTGTCCTTACGTGTATTAGAGCAATCTTTGTCTTCCTCGGTGTTTCTTCGCTGCGTTCATCTTCTTTGGTTTTCCACTGCTGCCGTCAAAATTCTCCGGTATAGTCATGTCACCATTAGAAGTCGCATCAACACTGCAAGACCATTGCCTTTCTCAAGCCACCGTCACAGAGCCAAACTTCATTCAAGGGATCTTTTCAACCTAATCAAATCTCAAGATTTCATCAAGTTTCCATCTTGAGTTTGAGAGGGGGTGTTAGAGATATATTAGCCCATTAGCATAAGCCCAAGCCTAATTCTACTTTGTGTGCAAGCCAAGTTTCCTACTTGTACTAGAAGTCTATTAGTTTAGGGTTTAGTCTACTATATATACACATGTTATGGTTCATTGTAACACAGGATTTGTACTACGCTCTAATATATTATTGATGTAGCCCTTTAGGGTTTCCTCCGTGGATGTAGGCCGTTAGGCTGAACCAAGTAATCCTCTTGTGTTATTGTGTTCTATACTTTATGCTTTCGCTTCCGCATCCATAATAGCATATTCAACATGGTGTATCAATGCTAATATTTAACAGGGACAACGCAGCCACAAGTGGTCCATTGTCTCTCCATCCCCCTTGCACATACAACACCAGCTCACCAAATAGTGTTTCACTTCCTCAGGTTATACGCTGTTAGGATTTCCCTGAAGAGGCAACTCAAAGAAAAAAATGCCACTTTTGTTGGGAGTTTAGGCTTCTAAATTCTTTTCTAAGGGAAGTTTGCAACTCCCATAGAGGCTAGTGCTCTGTATTAGGATCTAACCTAGAAACCATTCTGTATATACGGCCTCCAACACAGCTTATCCTCTTTACAACCTCAGACCTCTGTGGAATACAATCAATTCAAAATGACAAGTTCTCTTGATGGTTCTTTTTTCTAATGCTTTGGACCCGTTTGGGTTCGGGACGTGACATAAACTGCCCCCAAAAAAATCTGTTCGCTGCTTTTTCAAGTTTATTAGCCATTACATTAGGCTAACTAGCTAAGCTATCACATTACGAGCTAAGCTGACCAGGACAATCTCACACTTAACCAAATTAATTTGAGGCCTAATACTGCCTCAAAACATAGCATATCACATTAGAGGTGGAAAAACTCCTCCGGATTAATGATTGATGGAATTGATTAGGGGCTTGATATTGATGAAGAAAGGTTAGAATTTTGTTACCAATGTCAAAATAGTAGTGGCATGATATATTTATTGATTATCTATTGCAAAATTAATTATTTGTGGCTAACGTGATGTACTACACACCATCATAAACTTTAATTGTCTATTGTCTATATTGAAAACTCCTTTAAACATTGAATGTCATTTTCTTTCCATCCTTCTAATCATTTAATCATTGAGCCACAACATCCACTTATTTTCTACTTCTTATTTTCTCTTTTAAACTTTTCTTCTCACTACTCTCAAAAAAAAGAAAAAAAAGAAGAAAGAACAACAGAAACAAAAACAAAAACCTCTTCTTCTCCCTATTATTCAATACCTATGGTTACACTTTCTTCAACATTTTCCTTCTCTCTTTGCCTCTTTACCTCCCCCACTACTTTCTACTTCACCGCTACACTCCCTTCATCCTTTTCTATTTCTTATAATTTGACTCTTCTTCTTCCCATTTTATTTTGTATAAATTTGATATCATTTCTTCCATTCAATTCATATTTTTCTCACACAAAAATTGAGTGCTCTCTCTCTCTCTCTCTCTCTCTCTCTCTACTTCTTTTGGTGAATTTTTGTTCTTTCTTATACTCTAATTAAGGTTGATGGTTTTGTTTTCAAATATATAGTTTGGTATTGTGTTTTTTCAATTTCCCATTACAAAATCTTCTCTCTTCCTTTATAGCTTTGGTTGAATTTTGGTTTGGGTTAATACTTGAGTTTTTTTTTGTTTTTTTTTTTTTTGTTTTGTTTTGTTTTGTTTTGTTTTTTTTTTTGTGAAATAGGAATTTAAGTTTATATCAAAACACAATCTACATTGCTATGACTTTGAATATGCCTACCAATTTTTTGATAATAAATTATTATAAAGTTTATTTTTTATTCCTTTGGTTTCAATTTAATTTTGGTTAAGATAACATTGTAATTTTGTGATGAGTTTTGATTATCATGATAATCTCCTTATTCCTTAAAAGACGAGAAATTCGAATAATTAATTTGAAACTTATAAAGTATAGTTGTATATTAGGCAAATATAACACACTGCAACTGAAATTAGAAGGATATGGCTCACCTTAAAAAAAATTTAATCAAACAAAAATAAAAAATAGAATGATATATTTGTATAGATAAAAAGATAAAAAATACTTGTAATTAAAAAAAAAAAAATGGAAATACTTAAAGTAAGTGTACTTTTAATATATTACACCTCATTGCATGTTATTATATATATATATATATATATATATATATATATATTCTCATGCATTGCATGGGTCTATGGTTAATTACTCTTAATATTAACACCTTTTTTAGCACATATTTGCTTCTTGACAAGTAGAGTATTTCTTGACAAAGCTACAATTATAGATTGTGTTGTGCCATGAAGAGTAATGAGTAGAGTCTGTTTTTATGTGTTAGGAAGTCAATCTAATGCAATTAATGAAACCTAAAAATGGAGTGAAGTTGACAACGCCTTCAGTTGCTTGGATTTGGCTTCACGAATCATTTATTTTTTAAATTTCAAACTATTTTTGTTAATTTTCCCCCTCATTCTGTGCATGGAAGGCCTTGTTAGTTGTATTGCTGGACAGCATTTCTTTCTTAAGGGCTTCAACCTTGGTTTTGGGCTTCTTGTAGCACCTGTAAACTACCGAGTTTCCTGTATTCTATGAATGTCTTTGTATAACTACTTCAAATTTGTAAGTCTACTTAAAGATCAATTTAGCCCTATTCTTGCTCTTTCCTATGTTGGTCTGAGTCTCTGAGAACTTCTATTTGTAGCTAGATCATACGCTGTACCAGGGTTCAAGTATTATGTCATTACAACAAACTTGAGTTTTTTTAACATTTTTTTATCCATGGTCACTAAAAATTGTTAATAAAAGACTTAATTTTCTACAGTTGAGCAAGGCAAAGAAATTCATAAATTTATTTCTACAGTTGGCATAACTGTTGAAATAAGTGTTAAAAAAATAATTTAAATAAAAAAAGTTATATCAACAGTTGGATGAACGTGAAAAAAATAAATAAATTATTTTATCAACGGTTAGAAAGATGTTGAAAATAAAAACAAGGAACTTATATATACTCTACAATAAAATCAAAGGTTTAAACAGACTAGAATTTCTTGGGTACAATACGATAGCTGTTTTCTTCTCTCTCTTAGCTTACATCTCTCCCTTTATATTTCTCTATCATTTTATAGGCAACCAAACAGACTTCTCTACTCAATTAATTACTATTTTTTACGGTTTTCATTTTGATTTCCTCACAAAGATCATCTCCATCAAATTGATTTCACCAAGTTGTTACTATTATTTGACGAATTGTTTATATATCTGATGGATTTGATAGATGCGGATTTGGTGAGAGGTTAGGGCTTCTTGATCTAAAACCATCCCTAATTACTTGTGCTCTACTATTTCATTTTTTTTTTCAACCACTGCTTCGTCAATTAGGGTTTCCTCCATCATTGCCTAATTTTTTCACATTTTTGTTTCTGTTTATTGCTCATATACTCCAGATCAAAGCATGTCTTTTTATTTATTTTTTTGAATTTGGTTATTGATTGATTTACTATTTTTCAATTTTGCATGTATTGCGTATAATTTTGTTTTGAAATTGTGGATAAAGATTGTTTCGTTTTCACTTCATTTCAGTTTAATTTACTGGAAATGGCATTCATTTTATGCTCGTGATTTGTTGAACTGGTAGTAATGGTATATTAGGGAGCGTTATTATTGATTTAGCTTTCATATTCTAGAGCTATGAAATTTTTTTGTATAGTGCTTGGTTTCCAGTGCCCAATTCAGCTCTTTTAAAGTGTTTTGCTAGCTATCTCTCTCTAATGGATTGGTCTTATGCTGAAATTTGTTTGTTACAAGTTGATTTAAAAAAATTACTTGTGTGAGTTGTATCTAGTGGTGCAGATGTTTTGCTTATGTGGGTTTTTGTAAATATCAATCAGTATGAGTTGTATAGATATGAAAACTAAGGAACGACATTGGGAGAGTTACTATAACCACATAGATGCATTAAAATATAGGACTGGTTTACTTGTTTAGATATAAAATTATATTATATATTAGGTATATAAGCTCATATATTTATTTGGTTTTGGCAATTGGCATTAAGAATGCGGGATCATTGTCACCAGGTCTGTACTTTTTTTAAAAAACTAAATCAGCATTTCTTTGATTTGAATTTTGAACATATTCTTATTCGTATTAATGAATCATTCTATTGATAGGTATGTGGAGGAGTGGGAGAAGATTGTGTGGAGGATGGGACAGTGAATTGACTACAAGGATGAGTATAGGCCCATGGACTTGATCTTCATGGAGAGTGTGTGGTGGGTCTTTTCGAAGCCTTTGAGAAGGGTCTTGTTTATAAGGATTTCAAGGTCTGTATTTTTGTGAATTGGTTAATGAAACTTGTTTGTTATTATTATAAGTTCTTTTTTCAGTGAATTGGGTAGTGAATTGATACACGACCTTTGTTTGTTAATGAATTATTTTATGATTTTGATTTTGAATTTCATTCTGATTTCCTTTTAATGTGATATGATGGTTTCACTCTGTTGCTGATAGTTAATTTTAATGGCTGCTAAAAAGTTTTAGGACAAGAAGAAATGAATTTTTTTTTTTTTTGGTTTTGTTGTTTTAGTCATTTTCATTTTGAGTGAACTATGTATTCAACTCAAATGCATCTAAGGTTTGTTAGGTGGAGATTTATGTTGGCAGTCCATGATACTTGAAGGTGATAATATCCTATTTTGTCTCATATGCCAATGAAATCTAGTAAATGACATCTCTTCCCTTGTATGAGCAAGGTGAAGGTCACAATTTTGGGTTCAAAACCCATCATTTGTGTGTATTGTGTTCACTAACTGATAAAAATATAATTTTTCATTCTTTATATAATTTTTCAAGCTTTCTTACATTTTCTAGGGTCTAAACAAGATATTTTGAGTTGAATTTTTTTAAGATTATAATAATTTTGGTTTTTGAATATATTTTGTATTATAAAGATTTGTATTCATATACAGAGAACTATTGCTCTCCTATCTTATAATCCAAAAGAAGTATTGCTCTCCTATCTTAAAATTTTGGATGGTAGAATTAATTAATGTAGGTGTTTATTGATTATCAATGCCATTTTTAATGTATATTGATTTTTGGACTTCTTTGGTCATGTTATTTTGATTACGACAGTGATCCAGAGGACAGATTCACACCTAGACCTGTACTAGCAAGGTTTGCATCTAGCTCTTTTGACTTACAATTTGATCTAAGGTACTCTTAGTCTCTTAACATAGTCAATTGAGAGAGTTTTTATTTTGGTTTTTTACTTACCTTTTCATCAGAATAAAATGCTTACATCTTATTTTTGTTTACAATAGGACACCGGAGGAAGTTCTAGAGATGAATAATCATGGTCAAGGTGCTCATTGGAAACAATAAAATGCTTTACATCTTATTTTTATCTTTTCTACTATTTTGTCACTCTTAATATGGTTACTAAGAGTATGATTAGACTTTCATTCCATATGAGGATTTTCCTTTGTTGATTTAGACGGTAATAATAATGTGTTCTAGCTCTTCATTTGCAAATGTTAGTGTTCATGGAGAGATCAACATGACATTTGGCATAGATCATTTGTTCTTAAATTGTTACAATATTGAAATGTTTCGGTGTGTTTTGGCAAGATTGATGGGAAAGTATTGTCATATTTTATTCCTTTTTTATTATTATTGCATGTGTGTGTGCTATGCTGACTTGTTTAAGATTTTCTTATTGAAAGTGCAGTTGTTCATTTCCAATTATATTTTTTTTCCAAATTCAATTACAAAGGATCTAATTAAATTGATGGACTTTTCTGACAATTTTGTTGTATGCAGATGCTCTCTTATATGGGGGAGAACAGAATTGAAGTTCAGGAGTACAGTGCAGTGGCCTCAAATGCAATATGAGGATTAGGATGATGAGAGTTTAAAGAGATGAAACGAACAGCTTCTTGGGAGTGTGGACTTCAATTCTGTTGGAGGTAATCATTTTGTCTTTTCCTAATTGTTTATTTGTGAATTTTGTTTGGTTGTGAAGAAAATGGAGGGCAAAAAATACAAATTTGGAATCTTTCATTGTTTTGAATTCCAAATTCTGCCTCTACTTTTCTTCTTCATGGAATCAGAAGTAAGGAAGTTAATACTGTATCCGAGGCTGTACCAGTTTGGCCAACGGTACGATATATTTCGGGTACCGATCAATACCTGTGTACTGTTTCGGGTTTACCACTTATATATATATAAACACACACTCATTAGGACCATAATAATTTATATATATATTAGCAAAGAAAATTTATAAGTTTAAAGTTAAAAAAAATTATCTAGCAAAGATATAAATTATAAATTATATATATATTAGCAAAGATAATCTATAGATTATCTTTGATATAATATATATATATATATATATATATATATAGAGGCCCAATTCGTCGTTAGCTTTATACTACTACAATGGCCCAATCCATCATATATAAAATATAAATTATTTAATCATTATATCAAAAAAATAAAAAAGAAACTCGGAACAATTGTAAAAGGGTCAAACTGTAAGGAGCCCACCAAACTCACGTGAATTCTGAATTGAATTCATTGCCTTAGTTTAACTCTTACCACAACCGCACGTTATTTACCAAACGAATAAAGACAGCCACATGTTTTGAAATAGCATTGAGAAGCCAAACGGTCAGGGACGAGAAGCCTGGTGTTAAGCGAAGAAGAAGAGAAGACAGAAAAAAAGAAGAAGAGAAGACAGAAAAAAAAAAAAAAAAAAAGTAAGAACGAGAGATGCAGCTGTAGGCTCTGCCAGAACTTTGTCATTGTCTCAGTGTCATGAATCTACGGGTTTTCACAAGCAAAAATGATTTCAGACGGAAAATAATATTTCGGCCAGAATGACCGGAACGCCACGAAACAGCCGAAATCACCCGAAACAGTCCGGCATAAAAGGCGGTACGAAATGGAGGGGTCACTTGTACCGGTTTGGTTGCCGGAATGATATATTTCGGCCTTACCGTCTGGTATGGTACGGAATCAACTTCACTGATCAGAAGTCATAACTTATGTTATGCTCTAAGATAGCTGAAATTAGCCACAAAGAAAAGTGGAAAATAAAATTTTCCAATATTAATTATATGGCCTTCGAATTAAACAAAATGTACTGACTTTCAAAACAATTTTGCTTCCAAATTTTGCTAGCTTTTACTTTAAATCTTGGCTGTTTGATGTTCTAACTTCAAGTTTTAAAAATGAAGTATCTTTGGTGTTAATCCATGCTATATACCAATGCAATAATTTGCTTCTACGGGTACTTAATTTGGCCCCTCTTTTTTCTACTATTAATTACCTCATATTGCTAATCTAATAGGTGCAGAAGACCTTACCCATCTACTTTTGACTTCTAGCCATCTATTACTGTTGTGTTACCTATTCTATATAAAATAGCAAGAGAAGTTGCTAAGTGGGAGTGCACTTTGTATGACTGTTTTCATATAGCTTTAAATGAAGCACTGAAGAAGAAAGTTGAGAGGCTGAAGATTGCAACTGGGGAAATAATGACACATGCTGGGGAAAAGCTCTAAAAAAGTGCAAAAAAAAGACCACGGCTTCTGCTTCTACATTGTGCTGTGATGGAGAGGAGAGAATTTCTTATCAAATACAATGGATAAGGTAATTAAATGAATGTACGTGGGCTGGTGTGTGGAGTCTTGGCTTTTGTTATGCTAGTTTGGTTGGGGAGTAATTTTGGTTTTAGGCCTAGGATCTATTGGGAAGTATCGACTAAGGACAAGGATTCGTTACTGTAAATTTAAGAGTGTAAGGGCTGTTTGGAGGTAGAGTAGTTGAGTTGTGTTGATTTGTTTCACTGTGTTATAAGTGTAGTTGATTGACTGCTGTAATTTAATTTGGAATTTGGAATTGCACAATTGTGTTTACATTTATCTTTTTAATTATTTTATTAAATTTTGATTAATGTGAAAGTGTGCATCCAATTTTTTTTTTTAAATAAAAGATTTATTTCAACGGTTATAAACTGTTGAAACTTATCTCAAGATACCTTTTAATTTGAGGATTAGTACTTAATTTTCACTCTAGATATATTTGTGGTGGACACTTAAAATATCTTCAAGTGGGAAAGCCATGAGGAATTACTGTTGAGCAAGGGTTTATTTCAGCTCTTGAGAAGAAAAAAAAAAAGGATTTAAATATTTAGGAGTTGTGCTCAATATTTAGGAAATATTTAGGAGTTCATTTTCCAATTAATTAGTTTAAACAGTGCATGATACAATATGCTTGACATGAATATTTTCTAGGCACATCTCATGGTGTTAGTTTGGTGCAATGGTGCACGATCTTTTGCCCTTAATTAGCTCACAACTAGAAAACATAAATATTTTGCTTGGTTAATAATTTATTTTTCAGTTGTAATATCCAGCTATATCACATACAATGATTCAATTGTCATTGTATTTCAATCACACTGTAATTGGTTTCAGTATATGCTAAGAATGTGGGATCTTCTTTTTTTTTTTTCAAAATGTGTTGTCCACCTATTGTTGTTTTTTAGCAGTGTTACTGGTTTTGTCTACATGTGTGATTAAGATTCTATCCCATCTTGGAAAAGCTGCCATAAGGAGCCGAAGACAAGGCCCAAAAGTACTGAAAATAAATACAAGGTAACTTAGTTCCTTTGTACTCCATACTAATAATCTTGTTTCGTCTTTTTTATTTGACATCAAGTGTTTGGTATATGTCTTTGTCATCATGGATATTTGGCACCTAATAATAGTAAAATAATATCTATGTTAGGGAAGAAGATTTACATGATGTTAAATTTTTAAGGGGAGGGTTGAGATTCTCAAAACCAAGAACAAACGCTGCCACATAAGCATCAAACTAATCAAAGCCAACAGTATCAAAGTCTCAGACACACCTGATTCCCTCTCCATCTGAAGACCAAGCATGAAAACTAAAAAGAGTGGCATTGTGTTTAGGAAATTAAAAAAAGTCATTGTGTAGTGTAGATTGTTGGTTAACTACATAAGGATGGGATTAATTTATGTGTAGTAGTTAAGCGCATGTAAAGAGTTTAGACGCCATTAGAGTTTTGACACCATTATAGAATCCCAAGCATATTTTGGATTTCAAAGGGGTTTGTTAAGTTGGCTTGGAACCACTTGCGTTCTACTAAGAGTGCATACTCAGAATTTTTGGCACATTGAAATGTCTTGTCTACTAAGAGTGCATGCTAGAGTTTTCATTGCTTTTTTAATTTTTTAGCCATTTAGTATTTTAGTTGATTGTAGTTTGATTGCGAGTTCATGCTGGTAACATAATTAGTTTTTTGGGGGTAAATTCAATGTTTACATGTGTCATGTAGGCGAGGAGCATTGTTGGGATTTTCTAATGGAAGTGAACAGAGGCAATCTAGTCCACATTGAGAAAAAGTGAATAGAGTTGTTATTTTATTGATATTTGAAGGAACCGCATTCATATATAGAACTCCATTTCTTTGGTAATACTTAACGTAGTTGTTATTGCTTTATTTACCTCTTTTCTGACAAGATAGACCTTAATTTCTCCATTTTTTACTGATTTGAATTTTGGTTAATGTTTTGATGAAATATTTGCTTGCTTCTTGCCTACAGAATCTTACAGATAAGATGGAGATCTACTGGAATGAGAAGCTCAAGGCCTTATTTGATGGTAAAAGGATAAAGTTGGATTCTTGAAAATTGGAAAACTGCACTTTGTTAAGGCCAGTAACTGCAATCTAAGATGTTTGGCTTAGGATCAACGGCCCCACCTTATACCAATCAAATCTCTTTTGACATTTCTCCTTTGTCATTTTCGATGTTATTGTGTTACTTTAACTTTTGTTTGAGTGAACCCTCTAGGCTGGATTTGCAACTTAAAAAAGTTTAGCGGTACATGTTGTAAAAGCATTTAGAAAAATATATTAGAACATGTTGTAAAAATCATTTGGGAAATTATATTGATGGTATTAATGCAATTGTGTGTGTTTATATTTTGCTTCAGGTTATTAAATTTTGATCAACGGGAAAGAGTGCATCCAAATTTATTTATTTTGTTTTTTTTAAAAGAAAACTTATATCAACGTTTACAAACTGTTGAAACTAATCGCAAGATACCATTTATCAACAGTTGAGTGTGTGTGGATAAAAGTAATAAGCAATATCACTTCAACGTTTATTAACAGTTGATAAATGTGTAACAATTTTTTTCAACGGTTGCATGGGCCGTAGGAAAATATTCTTGATATAGTTTTTAGTGACGGTTTTTGAACGATTTTTAGTGACATAGTCATTTCAACCGTCAAAAATACTTTTTTTTGATGATTTTTAATACTTTTTTCAACGGTTTTAACCGTTGAAATTTCTTGTAGTAAAGCTCACACGAGACTGTAGTTTTTCCGATAAAGAAGTTGCAACTGTCAAGATAAACTCACACTATCTAGTTCGTTATCCACAATATACCAAGTTATCCTATTAAATTTAGGGAAAAATTTCTTTTACATTAAATGATACAATGTAAATTACATTTGTAAGCACAACAAAAACATATAATGATCTTTAAATTTAAATGTAATTTTTTTCCAATGACAATTAAAGTTAATGAAGTTATGTAATTAAGTTTGATGTGTGTTTATCTCAGTGTATATATGCATGAATTTAGTAAAAAATAATCACAATTTTACTGTTCAAATTATACACTTTTAAAAAAATATTGAAATTATACATGGTGTTAGTTTACACTTTTTTTAAACTATATATTTTTAAAATATGTAACGGTTTCTCATATATATATATATATATATAGTATTAGTGTGCGTTGCTTCTGATAGATCATTTGATATAGTTTATTTTGTATTTTTTATTTGAATAATAATAAAAATAATAAAATTCAGTTCTACTTAAAACATTTAAAAGGAAAAATTATACATTAACAAATAAAATAAATAAATAAATAAGCCAAACTAAAAAAAAAGAACAAAGTCTTCTCAACATAGATTTTTGGAAACTATAAACAGTGAGAAACGTAAAACAAATAATAAAATAAATAAATATTAGTTTAATGCTCCTATGAAATAGATAATATCAGTGCATGGTGCTTCTATTTGATCATTTGATATATTTTATATTGTGAATTTTATTTTATTTAAATAATAAAATACATTTATATCTAAAGAAACTAAAATGTAAAACTATCCATTAATAATAAAATTAAAATAAATAAATAAGACAAATTAACTAAACAATCTCAAAATCTTCTATATATAGTTTTCTTTTGTAGGCAAGATTTTGAGACTAATGCGTTTGTCCAATTTCACTTTAGATATTATATCACACTGACCTTTTCAAACAAAAGTTCAAGCAAACTGGCAATAAGAAATTAAAACTGGACTTGAAGAAAAGACCATCCAACACTGAATAATTAATTAATCACATAACCTATAATACTCATCACATTTATTTCGAACTCACCTACCGCGGGTAATTATTGGATATTCTTGAAATACCATAAATGCATACTTCTCTCTCTCTCACATAATTGTGGGTCCTACTAATTAAATTCATAGTGGAACCCACAATTCATATGACAGGGAGGAGTACGCATTTATTGTATTCCCGGAGTATTCAATAATTTTCCACCTACAGCAAACCAAATTTTACTTCAAGGAAATGTGTGAGGTTCGGCCTTTCCACTTGTCAGGGTCTCTCTCTCTCTCTCTCTCTCTCTCTCAAATATGCTATTGACCATGAAATTTCATAGTCGTCCAACAATAAGAGTGTATTGTTCAAGCAGTGGACCATCCATCTCTTTATATGCTTCCTTCTGTAATAACAATTCACAAAGAGAGAGAGAGAGAGGAGAGAGAGAGAGGATGGAAATGACTCAAATAAGACATGAAGATGACGATATGATAGAACTTCACAAGACACTAGGAAGTCGGTGTAGAGATGATACAATAATGGAAATAACGATTCAAGGAGGAGATGATATTGTTGATGTCTACAACACATCAGCAATTGGTTGTACAACCACATTGAAAAGTTTGATCGATAAAGACCCACACATCCTTCATAAAATTTCTTTGACCACTTTTAGTGAAACCCCATTACACATATCAGCTTTGCTTGGCCACCTTGAATTCACTAAAACTCTTTTAACTCAAAATCCTCTCCTAGCTGTCGAATTGGACTCCCACAAACATTGTTCCCTTCATTTGGCTTCCTCTGAGGGCCACGTAGAGATTGTTCAAAACCTATTAACTATATATGAAGATGCATGCTTGTTTCATGATCAAAATGGAAGAATTCCCCTCCACTATGCAGCAATGAGAGGACGAGTTGAAGTTGTGGAGAAGCTGATCGTTGCACGACTTGATTCAGTTCAAGTTGTACTTGATGGGAATGAGACTCACTACAAGAAAAAAGACCTATTACAACAAGTACTATTACAACAACAAAAATAATTGGAGTAATATATATGTTCCAATTTTGGTATTATTCAATTCTAATATAGGCGTTGCATTATATTAATCTTATAGGAGTCTAACACTGATAATCTCAATGCCATTTGATTTTTTGGTGTTTGTTAGTCTATTGGTTAAATATTTTCTTGTTTTTAGCTTCTATTGAGACATATATCGATTGCAAACATGTTTTTCTTTTTTCCCAATTTTTTTTTTTCAATTTATACTTTTTATTTTTCAATTGTATAGGGTGGAGGTCAATGAAGTGGTTGTGAAGCATGCATGGATATCACTTTTTGAAGGGAACTTTTCTTACAAGTTGTGTATATATTTGTGTATATTACTTTTGAAACTATGTGTTTGATTGTAAACTAAACAAGTTATGTATATATTTGTGTTCTTGGACATATCAATTTGGAGTACTTTGACTTTTGCATTTATTTAATTTGTATCTTTAAATTGTAGTTCCTAAATATAATGTTTTATATTATCTTATAATGTGTATAATGCAAGATAGGGTAATAGACAAATTATTAAAAAAAAACTTAACCTATTGCAACAAGGTTGTTTGTTGTAATAAGCTATGACATTTTTCACAAAACCTCTGAAGCAATAAGCTATTGCCATAAAGTTATTTGTTAGTTATTGCATCAACTTGTTTGTTGTAATATTTAGGATTTATTGCAACGAGATTCTTTTGTTGTATTAACCTATTGCCTTGGAGTTTATTACAACGGCTTGCAACAACTTTTTTGTTGTTGCAATAACATCTTATTGTAACGACTTTGTAGTTATTGTAACGATTTTTTTCTGTTGTAATAGATTTTTTTTTTTTCTGTAGTGACTGTTTTGCATTTGTGTGTTAAGTACAACCAATTAAAGGCTTTGGACCTATTGGTGAAATCCTTCAGTGACGATGGGGATTTTCTCAATTTCAAAACCTCTGATGATGGCAACACTATCTTGCATTTAGCTGTGATGCAAAAACAAATTGAGGTAGCTTTTTATTTATTTCTTGAATATACATGCAAAAATAAATTAAGTAAAAATCATTTTACCCCCACTCATGAGCACCCATAGGTCCATAACTGAATCACGTAAATTTGCATATTGTGTATTTATTTGATTTTTTTTTTTTTTGTATTTTAAATATTTTTAGTATCTACAAAATTAATTATTTTACTATTGGATAAGCCAATTTGTGCCAATTGTGATTAACTATCTTTGTTTGAATTTGTAATAATGTTTTGAGTATGTAAAATATTAATTAAAATTATTAAAATATTTATAATCTACTCTGATGTTTTTTCAGTGAAAAATATATCCAAGAGTTGCAAGGATTTCGACTTTATATCAGCTATAGTTAATTAATTCTCTAATTATAGTGATATTAGCTTCCAATAACTTTATATAGTTAATTAGAGAAGAATTTTTTTAATGAATTTATAATTCTATTAATATTAGTCTTATAATTGAGATTTGGTTTCTATTTTTTTTTAAGGAATTGACCTCCTAGTTTTTTCTTTGGTTTTTCAGACGATATTCCTCTTATATTTGATTCCAAAGGATATATAACAACTGGAAAATAACAGTGATATTAGTATTCATAAATTTTTAAAATTTATTGAAGTGGTAATTTCTGATTAAAATAATATCATTATCATATGTATTCACCATTGTAATTATTTTGATTTTGCCCCAATTCACAACAGGACCATCTCATCAATAAAAATCCTTTTGAATCAACACTATAGCTATTGAAAAAATAAAACAAATTAGTACATTACAAACACGCTTTTTTTTTTTATTTGAAGAAATTAAGTAACAACTTGATCACGTGGCTTTGGAAGATGATCGAGTTCATTAAACAGAGGAAAAAAAAAAAATACAAAGTTTTAACTTTTGAGTACAAAACATCCTTCTTTAAAAAAAAAAAAAATACAAAACATCCTTGGGTAAAACTACACTTTCATATTTGGCATTTATCAAAACACACTTTTTAAAATATAATTCTTTTAAATTTTCTATTTTTTAGATACAAACTTAAATATAAATAATAAAAATAAATTTTCAAAATCATTTTCAAAATGAATGGGCATTAAGAGGTTTATTAACAAACGATAGTACATTATAAAATCATCTTTAACAAGACAATTTTAGTTTTTCTAGAATATATGCACAAAAGTATCATACTTTTTAATAAAATTATTGCTTCACAAATACACTCCGTAAATACAATATTATTCACACTTTCATATTGGATGTCCAGATTGTTTTAAAATATCCATACTTAATAAATTGTGACACATGATGTGTACCTATTGTATACAAAAGGAGACTAAGACAATCAACATCCTTTTTTATGTGTTTGGTTAGAATTTTTTTAGGACCACAACTTTTCTTTTTTTGGTCACAATTTTTGCAACAATTTTTATAGGAGTGGCTATTAATTATTTTCACATAAACTCACTACTTTTTTTCATTACTCATGGTCATATTGTTATCACAAAAGTTATAACATAAAAATTGTGTCCACAAATTTTTCTACATAATTCACAATCTGTCACATTAAAATTATCACAAAAATTGTGTTTATAAATTCTCTCCTAAGGAGATGAAGAGATGAGAAGGGACCCGCAATCCAAAAGATAATATACAAAAAATTGTATCAAGTTTAGAATCCTACCGTTTTTGGTGCAGGCAGGATTTTAAAACCCCACATTGACTTGCTTCCGGCTAATAACCATTTTCTGCATTTGTTGTATATATCACAATCTCTTTTTTGCTAATAGAGAAATTCTCTATCTAAATAGCATTGATATTTACGTTATGGTTCTCAAAAACAAATATTTTCAAAATTATAACACTTTAAGCTTTAATTTGCAGACAGTAAAATACTTACTTTTGGTGACTAAAGTGAAAAAAGAAGTAGATTCCCGGAACAAGAAGGATTTTACAGCCTTAAAAATGTTGGAGAATTGTCCAAAAGATTTCAATAGCTTTACCATTCGCAACATGTTATTGGATGCCGGTGCTAGGATTGAAAGAGTGAATAATCCAAGTGAATCAGCAAAAACAACACAATCAGAGAAGCAATGGTGGAAGAATTTGTTGAAACACTTGAAATACTGCGGTAATTGGGTGGAAGAGAATCGTGGCTATATAATGGTAGTGGCTGCTGTGATTACAACTATCACTTTCCAACAGGCAGCTAGCCCCCCAGGCGGTGTTTGGCCACAAAGTGGAAATGTTACTCATTATATTGATCATTTTGCATATTCTGGTTATAACATCAAAGTTGATGCTGCAACGTCAGTTGTAGGTTCTATCGATCCGTTGTACTACTTCTATTTCGCAATATTCAACGCTATCTCTTTTATTGCATCAGTCATTGTCACCTTCTTACTAATTAGTGGATTCCCGGTCACGAATAAGATTTGTATGGGCCTTTTGACAATAGCTCTATATACCACTCTCGCATTCCTGGTAATTACCTATATGACTGCAGTCTCCATGGTGACCCCGATCTCACTATACGATTTGAAATATAAGGAGCTCTCTAGTACACAAATATGGGTTCTGGGTAGTTTGGTTGTGGTGATTTCTTTGGTTTTTGTGCTTCACTTAATCCGTCCCTGCATGGGTAGAGGCCATTCACAAACTCAATTGTTGAGAGTCTTGAGACTGTCACATTGTTGTTTCTAATAATAGTTGAATTTCGAAGTATCCTTCAAAAGAAAGTGACATAGCAGGTTGTGTGGTCTTATGGAGCCAGGTTCAGCTCAACAAATTTTTGGGGCCTTAGGTGAAAATTTTAAATGAGGTTTTTTCTCTTTTTTAAAAGTTTTCCATATCTGGATAAATGTTTTTTAGTAGACATTTATAATGAGAAAATATTTATATATAAATAAAACACAATTTATATTAAAAATGATAATTTAACTAAAATTAAATTTAAAGCATAGAACAATAGAACCTGGTTATTGCAATTTTTCTAAAGCCGTGACCACTTTAAAGTTTAAACCTATACAAATAAAAATTAATTTAATGCATGATTTAATAAATTAGTGTTACTATAATACAAATGAGTTGATATAATACATATCAATTTATTAATTAGTATAATAATTTATAATAATAAATAAACTGTCAGATAAAAAAAAAAAGTGAGAAACTTATAACTGTGGGCAATGGGTTGTACTCCTCAAAAAAAAAAAAAAAAAAAAAAGTGAAAAAGTGTCCAGCTTGTACTCCACTACTCCTATCATCCATTGAATTTAATCCTATGGCTAAGTTTTAAATAAAAAACATGTCCAATCAATTGTGAATTCTCATGGCAGAAAAGGGCAGAAAAGCTATGCAAAAGACGTGTCCCATCCCATCAAACAATTGTGCAATGAAACTGTGAAACAAACTAAAAATATATATAATTTAAGTTAAATAAATAGAAGACTCTGAGTCTTCAGTTTTGGAAAGACAGAGAAAGAGGGGAGCTGGGGGAGAACTGAAGAAGAACACCTCTGTTGTGACTGGTAGACTGGTACGTTGGAATCAACAAAGAATCAAGAATCAAGATGAAGACAAAGAAAAGAAAGGTAAGACCATGAGAATATAGATGGAGAGGCGGAGAGGCAAAGAGATAGAGAGATGATAGGGTTTTTTTTTTTTTGTTGAAATTTATAATCTTTATTTTAGCATATTTTAAGACAATTATGTTGTATTATTAATGAATTTTTCTTTAATTAATTTTGATTTTAGCATATTTCAAGAATGAGTTAATAAATTTGTCCCTTAAAATTTAATTTTGTTAGCTTGAGTTTGACTATTTTTTTTTTGTTTTTTTTTCTCTTTAATCTTTTGTATTTTAGATACAATGGGATATTTTTAATGCATTTCATTAACCAATAAAAGTGTTTAAATTTTTTTATTTAAAATATATAGATAAATATATTATATATATAATTTTTTTTTTTTACAATTTGGGGTCTTCTTTTGTTTGGGGGCCTTAGGCGATTGCATTACCTTTTGAGCCGACCCTATGCTGGAGGGAGAAGTATATAAGGAAAGGAGAGAGAACTAAAAAAGAGGACCGGGAGAAAAGAAAAAGAAATAAAAGGAAGAACACTAGGAGAAGAGAGTGAATAGTGATGTGGTATGATAAAATACACTAACTCCAATATTGTCCATGACGGTCGTCCAGGACAAGGACAGGAAAGCGAACATTGTAAAATGCTCGTCTGTGCAGGAAGATGCTTGGACGACCTCCATAAGTTCCAAGCAAGTTTCTCTACACAGACCCTAGACGAACCCACGTCCCTATTTTGGAGCATAAGTAAAAATTAAGGTTCATTATGACAAAACAGCTCCTGATGACAGTTATGGAAAATAAGGCCAAACAACTTAACTTTCATGGCAGTTATGGAAGTCAACTCTAAACTTTTCGACCTCCACGATAATAGGGGAAGTTATTAAGCAAGTAACCGCTTCAAGTGTTATATAAAGCATTCATCCACACCAAAGTAAAGGGAGTTTTTTTTTTTTTTTTCCTAAAAGATTAGAATTCCAGAAACTAAGAGAAATATTGACTTAATCATCAGAGGATTCTTGGCTGGTCCTCCCCAGTCACCTTTGATTGTGTGTTCTTCCTTTCAGGTTTTCCAAGTGTTTTTCTCATCATTGCCCGAAGCATTCAGTCTACTAATTTTACTGTATAACATTAGTTGGCGCTGTCTATGGGAAGATCGATTTGTTTTTACAATTAATCTTTCAACAAAAAGGCTGCATGGTTCGAACAAGATCAAGGCCACCAGCCCAGGTCATCAGGAAAGTAGGGATGCCTTTAGTAATCCCTACCACGATCGCCAGTTAGCACCTGTCATGCAACCGCCATCCATTTAACACATATAGTCTATGGCGGCCTCTATGACAAAGTTAACCCGTCAGAACCAAGAGTTGACCAAGGAGATTGGCTTAAGAAGACAACATCGTGAAAGATATGCAAAAGGGCAGGCCCTAAGCTAGGAAGATAGAGGAAATGTTGAGCATACAGTGCTTGAAATTCAGTCGCGGGGCGTCATGTCGCAAAGGGTGCCACACTTGGAGAAGGAGATGGATCAGATGAGGAAGGTCATGGACGAGATAAGGGAGAACATGAGAAGGGAAAATCTCGTAGAGGATTTAGTTCATCGTACAGACTCCCCTTTCACGACTTCCATCAATGGTCATCCTTTGCCTCTGAAGTTTAAGATGCCTTCCTTGGATTTGTATGGTAGGACATGTGACCCTTTCGATCATATTGCTACTTTCAAGACTACAATGCATCTTCAGGGGTTCCAGACGAGATTATGTGTAGAGCCTTTCTTACCACACTCGTCCACCCTCAAAGGACCAGTACAAGTGTGGTTCAGCAAAATACCTCTGAACACAGTGAGTTCATTTGAAGAGTTGAGTAAGTTATTTGTTAATAATTTTATTGGAGGACAAAGGCACAAACGTTCCTCGTCCAGTTTGCTGACCATTGAACAAGGAGAGAATGAGAGCTAGCGGTCTTTCATTACTCATTTTAACAAGGAAGCCTTATCAGTGGACGAGATGTTAATGGAGTTGTTATTGGCCGCCTTCCATAATGGAGTGAACTCTAACTTATTCATCCACAAGCTTTACAAGCAAGAGCCTCAAACCATGGCCAAACTTGTTCATTCAGCCCAAAATTTCATGAATACAAAGGACGCTATTGTAACATCCCAACCTAATGGAATAATTAATTTATGGGTTTATATGCTTGTTATTATCTTAATTACTTTAAGTGCATAAAAACTTTGCTATTGTGATATTATAAAAGATATATACTCTTTTATTGATAGAAAGAAGTTTTATAAAGTTAAGGATATAAATGCAAAGTTATCTTGTTCTTTGTACCTTTCTAGAAATATAAGTTTTTAAGGGGTAGAAAGTTAATTTTAAAAACAAAAGTGGAAAGGTGAGTCACAACCTACTATTTTCCTTTGCCATACACGTGCCCCACCTCAAAGTCAATTCCTTATCTTTCTTTTGCTGCACTAGAAGCTTCTTGGTTCATTTCACTTTGTTTCTTTGTTTTCTTTCTCTCTTTGCTCTTACACGGCTACACCCTCTCTCTCTCTCTCTCCCTCTCTCACCAAAACTATATGTACCTCTCTCTAAGAAAAAGTTAAGAGCCTAACACTAAAGTTTCAGCTTCAAAATTTGTGAGTAAGTAATCAAAACCTCATTTAATTTTGGGTATGTTGATAGTATAATTTTTTTTGTTTATTTTCCCTACTTTATTCTCTAATCTGATTTTAGAAGCCGAAATTGTGATTCTGTTTTAGTAATTTGAAAGATTGATGGTGTTATGGTCTATTGGATGCTTAATGATGTATTTTAATGTTTATAGTATTGGTATAAAAATACCCAAATGAAATGAAGACCAATTGCTTTTAGTTGAGGATTTTGTAAGAATATACACTGAAGCTGTCATTGTGACAGATTTGGGGTTTACAACAAGCAAATTCTGTATTATATCAATTGTTGTGAATTAGGATGCTAGGAGTAGTTTTTATGAATTCTAAGAAACATATAGTTGTAATGGAAGTGTTCTCACTGCATTTGGATTAATACAAAAATAATGGTTTAATTTTTAAGTTGCATGAATTTCTGTCAGGATAGATTTGAGCACGTTTCCTTGTAAGATTTTTAATAAAGAATTTTTTTATACTTTGGCTCTGAAATTGATACGGTATATACTAGACATACAGGGGAGTAGCTTTGTAAAATTTCATGACATTTTGATGTGTTTAGAAAGCCCATTTGTATTTTACAAATGAGGCATTTGCTGCTGAAATGAGCAGTAAACAGTGAAGTTTAAACTCTGACTTTGTGGATTTAATTTTAAAGTTAGGGTGAATGTTTTTAGCTATAATTTAATGTGCTAATCTTTTGGTATGTTTAGATCATAGATGAATTTTTATGCTTTGGTTTCTCTATGTTTTGGTATGTAATGTGTTTGATGATTGTACCTTGTTTATGGGGAAACTCTATGTGATGGGAACTAAGATTTTATTAAGTTTGAGAGTTAGGTTGTGTTTGAGGTATACGTTTATATATTTAGGAAGAGATGTTAATAATAAGTTTTGGTCTTTCATTTAGGTGACGAGAGCAAGAACATGGACACTGGAGCTCCTCTTGTACAAATCTCTTGTGGCTTCTGTTTTCAGATAAGGGATATGTGACATTTGCATTTGATAAGTATAAGAACTATTTAGAAAATTATTATGCATCAAATCCTTTTAATTAGAGATATTACATATAAGCATGATTTAAGTAAAGATTTATGTTCGTGACTTATTGAATCCTATATATACGATAATTTTAGCATATTGATGCTATTACTCACATCACGAACGTAATGTTTAAAAAATGAAATGGATATGCTATTGTTATGAAATATTTATGTAAAAGTTTAGTATCTGGAAAATATAGTTTTCAGTTATTCCATTGTTGTGATTTGAACTCAGCTAGTAGGGGTTATAGTACTGGTATTTCCATGGAGATTTTGATTGGCCATTGAAATTGGGATTGGCTCTGCTATACCCGCCCTTGTTGGTAATCACCAACTTGTGGAGGATGTCAACCTACCCCCATGGTTGAAAGTATGTATTATGATATGATTCTAGAATTACCTAGCATTGTGGAGAATGCTGGATGCCTGACACTATGTGTTGGAAGCCTCCCAAAGTTGTGACAGACTTACAATTGGACTAACTAATATGTATTATAAATGAGTTATTAAGCTATTTAGAAGTTACAAGAAAAGTATGATGAAAAGAAAAGCATGTTGAATGTGTTATAAGTCTAATGGAAAGTTTATGTTAAAGTAATTTATAGTCAATTTAAAGATAAGGTTACTAAATTATATTTAAGTTCCTTATTATGTCCTTTTATTATTATATGAAAAGAAAATGAAGTATTTCCATCTGAAAGTTCATAAGTTATTCTAAGAACAATATGAATAGTATGAAGGCTATTTTATCAAAGCTGGCATATCCATTAAATATTTGATTTACATGCATTCTTATCAAAGGCCCATGGAGCTTAAAACCTTACTGGGCTTTGCAGCTCACTCTATTATATTTCAGTGCACATGTTCTTTCCTGAAAGTAATGAAAGTATTAGAGGTGACAAGGTTTCTGTGATTCTCGTTTGTTAGATTGTATAGTCTTTTTTGTTGTATAGTAGTTTAGCTCTTTTGTTGTATAGGAGGGATTAAGATGTACTTGATCCTTTGAGAACAAATGTAATTCGGAACCTTAGTTTGGTTTGAATCCTAGTTGTATGTCATTGGGGTTGCGTTTGTAAATAAGAGTTTTGCTAAATGTTTAGCTATGTAATAACTGCATGAATACCTAAAGTTTCAGCCATGTGGTAATCTTGCAAAGTTCAAATGAAATGAATTTTCAAGGTTTTCATCATTTTTGTATATTATGGCTTTTATGCAAGAAAATAAGCAGGAATATAGGAAACAATTCTTGATAAGCACCTTCAGTTTAGGTTGGTTCATGTTAGTATTGAGGTAAAATTGATATTAACATGCCGGTTGTGCTCTAAATTCTGAAGTATAGATTTGGGTCGTGACAGCAATTATAGACAAGAAGAGAAAAATAGCTGAAAGAATGGAAACAGATCTCCCCCATCGTCCTGAGCAGGGTCCTCGTCAAAAGAAAGCTCGAGCAGGAGAGAACAAAGACAGAGTTAGCAAGAAGGCAAGTTCTTCTGCGAGGAATCAGCAATATACCCCCTTAAACATGCCACTTGAGCAAGTGCTTATGCAGATCAAGGGCGACCCATCCTTGAAGTGGCCAGAGAAAATGAAAGGAGACCCTAATAAGCGTAATAAGAACAAGTATTGTCGCTTCCACAGAGACTATGGGTATGACACGGACGAGTGTTTTGATTTGAAGCAGCAGATAAAAAATCTCATTAGGCAAGGAAAGTTGAGAAACTTTCTTGGACGAGACCACAAGGACGAGAAGTTGAAAGCAAAGGCCGAAGAGTCATCACGACCCTCGCTCGGAGAAATAAGAGTTATCATAGGAGGTTCAATGGGGCAATCATCCAAGTCAAGGAAAACATACCTGAAGGTAGTGCAAAACATTTAAATCTCTAGACGATCGCCAAGGACGAAGGACACAGACGAACAAGCCATCATGTTCATGGACGAGAATGCTGAAAGATTTCACCACCCTCATGATGATGCCATTGTTATCACTTTGCTTATTGCTGACTATACAACTAGAGGGTGTTAGTGGACAATGGAAGTTCAGCAGACATTTTGTATTATCCTGCTTTTCAACAAATGAGGCTTGGATGAGATCAACTTCATCTTGTGAATTCGCTCTTGGTAGGTTTCGGAGGAATGAAAGTACAACATGTGGGCACTGTTACATTACTTGTGGTGGTGGAGACGTACCCACAACAAATAACCAAGGATGTGAATTTCCTTGTGGTAGATTGTTCATCCTCTTATAATGCCATAATCTGAAGACCAACTTTAAATAGTTGGAAGGCAATTACGTCTACTTACCACCTATCAATCAAGTTTCCTACGGAGCATGGGGTAGGATAGGTGCAGGGAGATCAACTAGCAGCAAGAGAATGCTACTTGGCCATGTTGGCCATGGACGAACAGGTCCAGACGATGAACATTAAGGAAAGGAAAGTTGTGGCAGAGACCACTGAAGTATTGGAAAATGTTCCCTTGGACGAAAATAACCTTGAAAGGTATACCAAGGTTGGAGCGGATTTGGAAAAGAAGACAAAACAATATCTCGTCTAGTTCTTAAAGAAATGTATTGATGTTTTTGCTTGGAGTCATAAGGATATGCCAGGTATAGACCCTAGTGTCATTACCCACCGTCTAAATATATATCCTTCCTCTAAGCTTGTATGACAGAAGAAAAGTGTGTTTGCTCTTGAGAGAGACAATGTCATTAAAGAAGAGGTTCAGAAGTTGACTGCGGCAAAATTTATTCGAGAAGTCTATTACCCAGACTGGTTGGCCAATGTAGTAATGGTAAAAAAGGCTAATGACAATGAAGGATGTGTGTGGACTTCACCGATCTGAACAAAGCCTGCCCTAAAGATAGCTATCCATTGCCGCGTATTGACCAATTAGTGGATTCTACCGCAGGTCATAAGTTGCGGAGTTTTATGGATGCTTTCTCCGAATACAATCAGATAAGGATGGACGAGGCAGACCAGGATAAGACTTCCTTTGTCACCAGTCAAGGCTTGTTTTATTACAAAGTGATGCCCTTTGGTCTGAAGAATGCAGACGCAACATACCAAAGGTTGGTCAACCATATGTTTCGTCCACAAATTGGACGGAATGTGAAAGTTTATGTAGATGATATGCTGGTAAAGAGTCTGGATGAGGGGAAGCACTTGGACGACCTGCAAGAAACCTTTAACACACTTAGGCGATACAACATGAAGTTGAACCCAGCAAATGCACTTTCGGAGTTTCATCATTCCTCGGATTTATGGTTTCACACAGAGGGATTGAGGCAAATCCTGATAAGATTTAAGCAATACTAGATATGAAGCCTCCGTAAAATATCAAAGAAGTCCAGTCTCCAGTCTCTTACTAGACGAGTTGATGCTCTTAACAAGTTTGTCTCTAAAGCTACTGACAAATGTTTACCATTTTTCAAGGTTCTTAAAAAGGCATTCGAATGGACGGACAAGTGTCAAAAAGCCTTTCAAGATCTTAAAGATTATCTTACCGCGACTTTATTGCTAAGTCCATTTGTGCTGGGAGAAGAATTGTATTTGTACCTGGTAGTGACTCTACATACTGTAAGTTCAGCTTTGATCAGGGAAGAAGGGAAGGTGCAGAAGCCTGTGTACTATACGAGTCGAGCACTTAGGGGAGCAGAAGGACGATATCCACCAATAGAGAAGTTGGCTTTTACACTAATAATAGCCTCCAGAAAGTTGAGACATTACTTCCAAGCTCACATCATTAATGTTATGATGGACCATTCGCTAAAGAAGGCAATGAACAAGTTGGAAGTCACAGGACAATTGATCCAATGGGCTGTCGAGCTTAGTGAGTTTGACATCAGGTATCATCCAAGAAATGTAATAAAGGCTCAAGCCTCGGCAGATTTCATTGTGGAATTTAATCCGAGTTATGATGAATCAGACAAGATGGAGGAGAGTAAGAAATGGGTTGTTCATGTGGATGGATCGTCTACACGACATACAGGAGGAAGAGGAGTTGTTTTACAATCCTCGGAAGGAGATAAATTGAAGCATAAGGTTCGTCTGCAATATCAAACAACTAACAACGAAATTAAGTATGAAGCTCTTCTTAAAGGATTAGAGTTGGCTAGGTTTGTGGAAGCTGAATCAATACTTGTCCTGGGAGACTCTCAGTTGGTCATGGGCCAAGTAAATGGGGCATATGAAGCCAAGGAAGAATGAATGAGGAAGTATCTTAATAGGGTTATAACCTTGTGAAGAATTTCAAGGAAGCTGATTTCATTCAAATCCCAAGGGAAGAGAACATGGAATCAAATACCTTAGCAAAGGAAGCCTCAGCGAACGAAGCAATAGACGAGTTTGATGAAATTCAATACATGCCAAGCATAGATTTTCCAAAAGTACAACAGATAGAAGGTGAAGAGAATTGGATGACCCCAATAGTGTCATATCTGAAGGACGAAAGGCTTCCAGAGGGGAAGGATGAGGCTAGAAAGCTCAGGGTTAGATCAGCCAGGTACATCCTCATGGACGAGGTACTATACAAAAGAGGGTTTTCTCAGCCTTATCTAAGGTGTTTAGCCCAGGATGAGGCAAATTATGTGTTGAGAGAGGTTCATGAAGGAGCATGTGGAAACCATTCAGAAGCTAGATCACTCGTCCACAAGGTCGTCCGCTTAGGGTCATACTGGCCAACTCTTCAAGCAGATGCCAAGGCATACGTCAAAGTCTGTGATCAATGCCAACGATTCAATAATATTCCCAGACAACCGTCAGAGTATCTCACCCTAATGATGGCCCCATGGCCCTTCACATAATAGGGATTAGATATCTTAGGTCCCTTCCCACTTGGAACCAAGCAGATGAAGTATTTGGTGGTTGGTATTGATTACTTCACTAAATGGGTGGAAGCAGAACTCCTATCAAAAATCACCCAACAGAATGTCAAGAACTTTGTTTGGAAGAATATTATGTGCAGGTTTGGGGTGCCCAGGATATTGATATCGGACAACGGATGACAATTTGATAATGCACGTTTTTGGGACTTCTGTGAGCACTTCAGAATTCAGAATCATTACTCCTCACCTGCCCACCCTCAAGCAAACGGTCAGGTAGAAGTGGCAAATCGATCCTTGTTAAAAATCATCAAGCTCAGCTTAAGGGGGCAAAGGGTGTATGGCCAGATGAGCTACCAGGTGTTTTGTGGGCCTATAGGACGACAGTGAGAACCCCTACAGGGGAAACTCCTTTCAAGCTCGCCTATGGAAGTGAAGAAGTCATACTTGCAGAGGTACATATGGCCAATCATAGGGTGATGAAGTATCAAAGCGAGGAAAATAGGGAGCAACTTCGCCTAATCCTCGATCTAATAGACGATGTGAGGATGGATGCGGAACAAAGGACAGCGAGGTACAAAAACCTCATGGCTAGACAATATGATGCAATGGTAAAACCCAGACGTTTCAATATAGGGGACCTCGTTTTGAAGAGGGTTTCCTTAGCAACCAAGAACCCAGCCCATGGGAAATTGGGACCTAATTGGGAAGGGCCTTACAAGGTTATCAATTGCAAAAGGCAAGGATCCTACTACTTGGAGACCCTGGATAGGAGGAAGTTGGAGCATACTTGGAATGTTGAACACCTGAGGAGGTATTATTAGTGAAACGTCAGCATGGATGAGTATCACCATCGACGAGCTTGGAGTTTGTTTTATCTACGTATTGTTAGTACGATATATAGTATGATATATATTGTGTTTACTCCTTAAAACTATATTAGTCTTTAAGCTATGTGGTGTATGGATGAAGTTATGTATTTACCAAAGTTCCCTAAGGCATTGGCTTCTAAGCATATGCCTCGTCTATGAACAGTATTTATGTTATGAGCATAATGTTTGAATTTCTAGCTTTCATATTGTTTTTATTATTTAAAATGAATGACGAGAAGGCAAAGGCCAAAGGCGTGTGAATTCTCTAGACACTGAGACATAACGTCTATAATCTTTTCTTGGTAAGGTATGTTCGTCCAAACAATGGAAGAGGTTTAGCCTTAAACATGTTAGTCCAACTCATGGACGAGAAAACGCGTGCATGAATCTTTAATCCATTGGCCAAGGACACCAGCTAGAACAATCCCGCCTATGGACGAGTAAAAAGTTGGACCTTAAGACTATGGATAATACAAAATTGGCTACTAAGTCTAAGGACGAATAAAGCTGAACCATTACCATTCACAAAGACGAGTTACACTCGCGAAAATTTAAAGAATGGTGAAAAAATGCTGATCATATATAAACCCTTATTATGGATGAGCCAAGGCTGATCAAAATCTTGGATACCAAAAACATTCGTCCATATAACATGTTTTAGTAAGTAAAAGAAAAACTAAAGGAAACAACGTTCATTCATCAATTATAGGGTGGACGACCTACGCCCAAAAACCCTTAACAAGAAAAGGGTAAAGCTAAATTGTTTGAAAGCTCATCCTAAAACTGTGGATGAAGTAAATGTACTTGAGCTACATTAAAAGGT
This sequence comes from Castanea mollissima, assembly GCA_014183005.1. Classification (NCBI taxonomy): domain Eukaryota; kingdom Viridiplantae; phylum Streptophyta; class Magnoliopsida; order Fagales; family Fagaceae; genus Castanea; species Castanea mollissima. The sequence continues at coordinate 8,705,334 of JACAVU010000007.1, forward strand.
CCAAAACAATGGACCAAATAAAAAGAAAAAGAAAAAGAAAAAACACTTGAATAAGAAAAATATTAAAGTCTCGTCTTCAAGTAGGAGGGGCGTTAGCATTGGGGTCGACCTGAGGTAGCTGTGTAATGGTATCATCCTCTACATTGATGTCTTCTGAACTCGTCTGGAGGAGGGATCTTCTAGGAGGCCCACCAAGGTTGAGTTCGATAGAACTGAAGTCAATCTCAGGGAAGTTCTCCATGGCGTCCATCCTGAAATCTTCAAACCCAGCTGCATAGTTGGTATCCATTAAATTGGTGAATTGTTTGGACACCTTAAAATCTGCAATTGCATTTCCCTTAGCTTTTTCGAGAAGGGTACTCAACTCGTTGTTCCACTTCTGGAGGTGGTCAAGATGAGTATCCTTCTCTATGACATCAGCCTTCAACTCTACGAAGACTATAACATATCAACTAAGATAATTTGTCTTGATCATGGAAATGGAGATTTCTAGTTGCTATGTTGATATGTCTTAAGAGTTAAGACATATTGAACTGGACCCCTGTGAGATTTATTATTCTTTTAACAACTGTCAAATGAATAAAAACTCACGACTTATATTTACATGAATTCGTAATCCTGAGAGCATAATGGACCTGATCATGAAGTGTAGATTGTTTTGATATATCAAGAATGAAAACTAAAGTTACTGCCAAAACATCAGTATGTTGGGCAACCACATTTAGTGTTGATGGAACATATATTCTTAAGATGGAATTCATAGTCTCTTAACAGAGATACAAAATATTCCATTGGGATAAGTTTAATGTATTTGGTTATTCAGATAAGTTTAAAGACTTACTAAAGTATATAGTTATGGAATTAGATTTCATAAATATATGGTGAATAACTTAAAGGATTAAACCAGGGACTCAAGGAATTAAGATGTAGTAATCTACAAAGTGGCAGTTTACATTTATGATTTTGTATTACTACGAATATTTTATGAAGGAGTTACATGTACAATAAAGTCTTGGGATTTAATTTATAAATAAGGCTTAGAATGCAATTATATTTTTTTATAGTAGTATTAAATATAATTAATGGTAACTTTGGACTTGTCAAGAGTTGATAGAAAAGCCCAAGGTCCATTGGAACTAGTGTCTTATTGGTCCCTTTTGGTCCCACTCCAAGCCACACACTTAAGCCCAATTGGAAAGGCCCAAAAGGCCAGTCCAATTAGATAATTAGTTAGATACAAAGAGAGAAACATACATAATTTTTCATTAAGGAACAACACTATTATGAAGTGGTGTGTCTATGTGAGTGTTAGACACTTTGACATTCTCCCTTGGAAAACTGATTGAGAGACCACACTTCTTGGGCGTTAGTGGAATTAGAGTGAAGAGTGAAAGTGTTCCTAAGTGCTTCTGATCTTCGGTTTTGAAATTCACCGCTCCAAGGTACACTTTCTTGTTCTTTAATTCTGAAACTTAGATAGTGCATGTTATCAATAGCAAATGAAGTAGATCTATTATTTTTTCGCTGCATATGTTTTGTATGAGATACAAACATGTTATTTTCCATCAAATGGTATCAAAGCGGTTTTCATTTTCGTATATGTATAACATGCTTTATGAGTTTTGGAATTAGTGACAATAGTTTCATGTTGTTAGAAATTAGTTTTCTACATGGTTGTTGAAATTATTGTTTGATAAAAAATTGATATTGATGTTATGATGTTGTCTAAATTTGAATTTAAGTATGTTAAATTGAAATTTAAGGCTATAGCATTAATGAAATTCAGTTTTGATATCAATTTTTGTTCCTTATGTTCACATGATGGTTGTTTTTGTTCATGAAAATGTTAAAAAACTGTCTTAGAAAAATTCAGGAAAATTCAAAATTCACGACGCTCAGTCGATTGAGAATCTGTCGAGCATCGATTGAACTAGCATAAGTTTTCTCGACTGATCGAGGATCTATTGAGAATCAATCGAGCTTCACAAATTTTTCTTGATCGATCGAGCAGCCAGAACTTTTCTCGATCGATCGAGAACTGTGGATCCATAATTTTCTTTAAGTGTTTTTTACCTATATAAAGAGCAAGGCTATGTGTAATTTGTTTACACATGTTTTAAATTAAAAACCTTTATTTTGAAACATCTAGTGGGAGAGAGATACAAGAGTTGGATCTCACGGCCTCCATTATCGGTTCATAGTGGTATGGGATAAGCATCTCGTCTTGGCGTATATGCCTCGCGATCCCAAAGGAGGGTGTTTATTTCATAGTACTACGAGATTGAACTTACCCATTTAAAGTAGTGTGGACAAGCACCTCGTCTTGGCATATATGCCTTGTGATCCCAAAGGAGGGTGTTTTGTTTCATGGTACTACAAGTTTAAACACTATATAGGGAGATGAAATGTGGCTACACATGATTCTAGATAATGGTGTACACTAGACTAAGTATAATGTTAACTTCCCAAAGGAGCTATGTCATTATTACTTAGAGGCCAAAGGTAATACGATATATTATTAGTGTTTGATAAGAGTTATTATGATAACACTAATAAGGAGAATAGTTCTCAATCAATCATAGTGTTTATAATAAACTTGCTACCAAGGAATTATAAACATTGGATTAGGTTGTCGTTGCATAAATTATATTATAGTTTTATTAAGGTTTTATATTATATGTTTATATGCTAAATTGATAATGTCCAGTTTACTTGTCATATTCATGTTTATTGTTTTCAGATTTGAACATGGCATCATTTAGCCCACTTGTTACTATTCTTAATCAAAACAAACTGATTGGATCCAACTATGTTAACTGGAAAAGAAATTTGGACATTATTTTAACTACTGAAGAGTACAAATATGTTCTTACTCAACCATGTTCTAGCTTTCCTTCATTAGATGCCCCTCTTGAGAAAAAATAATGATATGATCGTTGGCAGAAATCTAATGAGATGGCTAAGTGCTACATCCTAGTATCTATTTCAAATGTTCTATAGTATCAAATGCAGGATGTAGAATTAGCTTCGAACATTATGCTAAGTCTGAAGGAGATGTTTAGTGAGCAAGGCCGTTCTGCAAGGCAAGAAACCATGAGGCAAATTTATAATACCAAAATGGCTAAAGGTACTTCAGTGAGGGAGCATTGTCTTACAATGATCTCTAATCTGAATACATTGGAAGTTTTAGGTGCCGATATTGATGGAAAATCCCAAGTGGATATGACACTCCAATCACTACCAAAATCATTCAAGGAATTCAGAATGAATTATAATATGAACAAAAAGGTTTATTCTTTGTCTGAATTGTTGAATGAATTGGTAGAGGCGGAAGGCATCCTTGGTACTTCTAGTGTTGAAGCCAATATGGGTGAAGCTTCTACTTCTCAACTTAAGTCGAAACGCAAGGGTAAGAAGAAAAAGAAGAAGGACTTCACTAAGTAGGATGGTAAACAAATTTCCTTAGGAGTTACCGACATGGGAAAGAAGTCCAAAGGAAAGTGTTTCCATTGTGGCGAGAAAAGTCATTGGAAGAGGAATTGTCCAATTTTCAAAGCTGCCAAGAATAAGGATATGAAAAGTACATTCTTCTTGAAATATTTTTGGTACAGAATCCCACAAATTTCTGGTGTGTGGATTTAGGTTATACTAATCATATTTACAATTCTTTGCAGGGATTCCAAGAGACTAGAAAGCTGAATGAAGGGGAATTGTTTCTTACCTTAGCAGATGGAAGTAGAATTCCAGTTGTAGTTGTTAGAGTGTTTAATTTTTGTTTTAGTTCTAGAGTTTTACTATTGGAAGACTGTCTATATGTACCTAATGTTCGTAGGAATTTAATTTCTACAAATTATTTAGGTAAACATGGATATTGTGTTATCCTAAAAGACAATATTGTAATAAAGAAGGATAAAATGTTTATCTGTTTTGAAAATATTGTTGATGGTCTTTATATTTTAACTCCTGATAAGCATGAATTATACAATTCTGAATTATATAGTAACTCTCATGTAAAATCATTAAAGAGAAAGTTTCCTTCTAATGATGCATATCTTTAGCATTTGCGTATGGGTCATATTAATTCAAATAGGATTCCAAGACTAATCAAAGATGGACTTTTAAAGCCCATGAACTTTGATGAATTTCTAGTTTGTGAATCTTGTTTGGAAGGTAAAATGACCAAAAGACCTTTTAATGCAAAAGGTAGAAGAGCCTAAGAATTGCTTGAATTAGTTCATACGAATATATGTGGTCCTATATCAACCCAAGCAGAAGGTGGTTATGAGTACTTCATCACTCTCATGGATGATTACTCAAGATATGGTTATGTATTCCTAATGAGGCGGAAGTCTGAAACCTTTGAAAAGTTCAAAGAGTTTAGAGCTGAAGTTGAAAATCAATTGGGTAAACGCATAAAGGTTATTCGATTTAATCGAGATGGCGAATACCTTCTTGGGGATTTCAAGGATTACCTAATTCAGAATGGGATTGTATCCCAATAAATTGCACCTAGAACTCTTCAACAAAATGGTGTAGCAGAAAGAAGGAATATGACTCTTTTGGAAATGGTTAGGTCCATGATGAGTTATTCAACTTACCAATTTCCTTTTGGGGATATGCACTAAAAACTACTATGCATATTTTAAATTTGGTTCCATCAAAATCTGTTCCTACCACACCCAAGGAATTGTGGAGTGGGCGCAAGCCTAGTATGAAGTATCTTCACATTTAGGGATGTCCAACACATGTCTTGAAAGGGAAGTCTGATAAGTTGAAAGCTAAAACAGAAGTATGCATGTTTTTAGGATATTCAAAGGAAACCAAGGGTAATTCATTCTATAATCGTAAGGATAACAAAGTGTTTGTTAGCATCTATGCCAAACTTTTGGAAGATGATTATGTGAATAATTTTAATCCTAGAAGTAAAGTTGTATCGGCTGAATTAGATGAACCTATAGTTGAACAACCAATGGATGAAACTAAGGAAGATGTTGTTGTATTGGATGTACCACAGGATACTACTTATGAGATGTCTAATACACAGGTGCCTTATCGTAGTGAGAGAATTGTTTGACCTCTTGTGAGATTTATAGGTTTGGGAGTAACTTATGAAGCTATCTCAGAAGAGGCTGAATTAGATCCCTACACTTATGAGGAGACAATAAATGATATAGATGCACATCATTGGGTCCAAGCTATGAAATTTGAATTAGATTCTATGTATTCCAATCAAGTTTGGGATCTTGTAAAGGCGCCTAACAGCATTAAACCTGTTGGTTGCAAATGGGTTTACAAGAGAAAGAGAGGGATAGATGGAAATGTTAAAACCTTTAAAGTAAGGCTAGCGGCAAAAGGGTATTCTCAAAAAGAAGGTATTGATTATGAAGAAACCTTTTCACCAGTAGCAATGCTTAAATCTATTAGAATTCTCATATCCATTGCTGCTCATTATGATTATGAGATTTGACAAATGGATGTCAAAACTACATTTCTCAATGGCAATCTTGAAGAGGAAATCTATATGATGCAACCGGAAGGTTTTATAGCAAAGAACCAAGAACATATGGTATGCAAGTTGAAAATGTCCATTTATGGACTTAAGCAAGCATTTAGATCATGGAACATCAAATTTGATCAAGCAATCAAGTCATTTGGTTTCGAACAAAATCATGATGAACCATGTGTGTGTAAAAGACATCGAGACAAAGTAGTAATGTTCCTAGTGCTTTATGTTGATGATATTTTACTCATTGGAAATGATGTAAGAGTAATGTCATCGGTTAAAATTTGGTTGTCAAGCCAATTTGATATGAAGGACTTGGGCGAAGCTAACTATATTATAGGGATCAAGCTTTAGCGAGATCAAAAGAATAAGATGTTAGGTTTGTCACAAGCTGGATATATAGATAAGGTTTTAGAACGGTTTAGCATGCAAAACTCCAAGAAAGGATTACTTCCTTTTAGACATGGAGTTCCTCTATCTGATAACGAAAGGCCTAAGACTCAAAAATAAGAAAATATGATAAGACAAGTTCCTTATGCTTCTGCAGTGGGAAGTCTTATGTATGCCAAGCTTTGTACTAGACCAGATATCTGTTATTCAGTTGACATGGTCAGCCAATATCAATCAAATCCAAGACCTAAACATTGGCAAGTTGTAAAGCATATTTTCAAGTATTTAAGGAGAACGAGAATTATATGCTTGTTTATCGTTGTGAGGATTTGATTCCCATTGGCTATATAGATTCAGATTTTTAGTTGGATCTAGATTTCAGAAAATCCACGTAGAGTTGTGCATTCACCTTGGGCGGTGGAGCCATAAGTTGGAGGAGTGTTAAGCAATCTTGTATTGCTGACTCCACCATGGAAGTTGAATATATTGCTACCTGTGAAGCAGCAAAAAAGGTTGTTTGGCTCAAGAAATTCCTTTCTGATCTTGGTGTTGTGAGAATTGAGCAAGTTTCAGTTACATTGTTCTGCGACAATAGTGGAGTGATTGCACAATCCAAGGATCCAAGGAATCACAAGAAAGGAAAGCACATAGAACGAAAGTACCACATCATTCAAGACATTGTTGCTCGAGGAGATGTGGTTGTAGCAAATATTGATGGTGCAAAGAATCTAGCGAATCCCTTTACCAAAGCCTTGCCCCAAAGGACTTTTGAGTCACACTTGGAGGAGATGAAAATTAGATTAGTGCACAATAGTCTTTAGGACAAGTGGGAGATTGTTAGGATACGTGCCCTTAAATCCTATTGTATGATACTATGTATGACATTATGTATAACTTAATGTTGTGTTTAATAAAATTGTTTTATTATTATCTAAAAATAATGGAAACATGAATATTGGGACATTATCATATGGTACATGAGATGCATAATATGTGATTTAATCAAAGAAGATATAAATCACAAGTTCTTTGTAAATTCAGAATTTTAGTTCGTAGTCGGTGATAAAATTAAGCATTTCATCTACGAAGACTATAACATATCAATTAAGATGATTTGTCTTGATCATGGAAATGGAGATTTCTAGTTGTTATGTTGATATGTCTTAAGAGTTAAGACATATTGAACTGGACTGCTGTGAGATTTATTATTCTTCCAATGACTGTCAAATGAATAATAAACTCACAACTTATATTTACATGAACTCTTAAACCTGAGAGGATAATAAACCTAATCATGAAGTGTAGGTTGCTTTGATATATCAGGAGTGAGATCTACAGTTACGGTTAAAACCTTTGTATGTTGGGCAACCACATTTAGTCTTGATGGAACATATATTCTCAAGATAGAATTCATAGTCTCTTAACGGAGATACAAAATATTCCTTTGAGATAAGTTTAATGGGTTTGATTATTCAGAGAGTTAGGCCTAACCACTTTAGTAAGGAGTTACTAAAGTATATATTTATGGAATTGGATTTCATAAATATATGATGAACAACTTAAATGATTAAACTGGGTACTCAAGGAATTAAGATGTAATCTACAAAGTAGCAGTTTACATTCATGACTTTGTATTACTACAAATATTTTATGAAATGGTTGCATGTACAATAAAATCATGGGATATAATTTATAAATAAAGCCTAAAGTATAATTATATTTATATAGTGGTATTGAATATAATTAATGATAACTTTGGACTTATTAAGAGTTGACAGAAAAGTCCAAAACTCATTGGAGCTAGTGTCTTATTGGTCCCTTATGGTCCCACTCCAAGTCACACAATTAAGTCCAATTAGAAAGGTCCAAAAGGCTAGCCCAATTAGATAAACAGTTAGATACAAAGGTAGAAACATACAAAATTTTTCATTAAGGAACAACACTATTGTGAAGTGGTGTGTATATGTAAGTGTTAGACACTTTGACATTCTCCTTTGGAAAACTGATTGAGGGACCACACTTCTTGGGCGTTAGTGAAATTGGAGTGAAGATTGAAAGTGTTCCCAAGTACTTCTGGTCTTCGGTTTTGAAATTCACCACTCAAAGGTACATTCTCTTGTTCTTTAATTCTGACACTTAGATAGTGCATGTTATCAATAGTGAATGAAGTAAATCTGTTATTTTTTCGCTGCATATATTTTGTATGAGATACAAACATCTTATTTTCCATCATTTATGAAATCCAATTTCATAAATATATACTTTAATAACTCCTTACTTACTAAAGTGGTTAGGCCTAACATTCTAAATAACCAAATCCATTAAACTTATCTCAAGAGAATATTTTTATCTTCGTTAAGAGACTATGAATTCCATCTTGAGAATATATGTTCCATCAACACTAAATGTGGTTGCCTAACATACTGAGGTTTTGATCATTGACTTTAGATCTCACTCTTGATATATCAAAGCAACCTACACCTCATGATTAAGTCCATTATTCTCTCAGGATTAAGAGTTCATGTAAAATTAAGTCGTGAGATTTATTATTCATTTGATAGTCGTTAGAAGAAGAATCAATCTCACAGCTGTCCAGTTCAATATGTCTTAACTCTTAAAACATATCAACATATCAACTAGAAATTCCATTTCCAACTCAGGAGCAGAATTTAGGACCAACTCAACTAGAAACTCTAATTCCAAGTTTGCATCTAAGAGAGTATGGATGCAAAAGACTTAGTCTCAGTGAGTTTGTTTGACATAGTCCTTATGCTAATTCTTTCAATCTCTTGTGACCAAAATGTTTTCATTAAGACTTGCATTTGCATTACATTCATGCATTTCATTTTAGGTTTGTTTATGATGTTTCTAAGTTTTTCTTTAAAAAAATTAAAAAAATTGGTTTTTATTACACATCTTCTAGTGTTTAACTGAGGTTGGCCTAAGAAATTTTCATTTCATGACTGTGTACCTTGTTTAGTTTAGATGAGCTATTTTTTTGCACTTTGCTAGTTTGTGCTATGTAGTACTTATATTGTGTGAGTTGTTTATGGTTTTTAAACACATGCTCTTGATTTTGAAATCACATTGTTTTGATTGTAAGGACTAAAAAATCCTAGGAGAAATGCATAAATAACCAACTCACCACTGTTACTTGCCAATCATGAACAGGTGCAAATCATAAAAGCCGTGTTTGGTACGGTGTAACACTTGCACAACAAGATTAAACAAGGTATTAATTATGAAAAGTATGTGAAAGTCTAAAAAAACAAAAACAAAAGGAAACAAAAAGGCATCAAAAGAAAAAGAATTAAAAAAAAATTGATTTTACATGATTGCAAACATGTTTACTAGAAGATGTGGGAGTTATATGATGCTTTTTAGGTGATAGTCACTTTCAAACTTTTGAGATTGATAATGTAGAAATTGTGCTTATTTTCCATCTACATATCACATTTTTAGGTATCTCATACACTTACTAGTTGCACACACCACAAGCATATCTTTGTTAAACTCTGTACATGTAAATGTGTGTTAATTTTTGTGGCCATCAAAAATTTTACTTCTTGAAATGTTTAACACTTTTTGGGGGTATGAGGTAAAAATTGTGTGAAATTTTTTTTTGAAGCTTGATAATTTTTTTTTTTTTTTAGGGAAAGAATTTTTTAAAACATTTGGAATCTTTAACATGCACCTCACATCATAAAATCCTAATTTACAAATGTTTTTGCAGAAAATTCCTAGGTTTTCAAAATTCTATAATTTTTCAGGATTCAATCGACTGGACCTGTTTTTCAACCGATAGGAAAAAAAAAAAATCAAGCTTAAGGCTAAAACTCTCGAGTTGTCTCAATTCCTCTCGACCGATTGAAAATCTTTTTTCTTTTTTTTTTGGAAAACAAATATGAATTAGATCATATGTTCTTCAGTGTGTAGTCTTCTTTTTCGATCCCTTTCTCGATTCCTTTCACTCAATTTTTTCTTTTCTTTTTCTGAGTCAAAGCTTCTAGGGTTTTCTTCCTCAACACCTAGTAAGACTTTTTTAACCCTTCTTTTTGTTTAAAGTACACGCATTCATGCATTTTCATCTAAATATTGCAAAATTTTGAACTAAAGATATTTTGGGTATTTTGATGATTTTGAGTGTTTTGATCCAATTTGTTGGATGGGTATTTGTTCATGCATCATTTAAACATGATTCTTGTGCTTTAATTTCAAAATTTTCAATTTCTTCAAAATTTCGAAATCAGGGTTTACATGTTCTTGAGGATTTTGGGGATTTTGTTCAATTGGGAAAAATTGATTGAAATTGGCTTATGATACTGTTTAATTGAGTGATTGTAACATGTTTTATACTTGTTGTGTTGTTCAATTGATCAATATAAGAATTTTTGAAAATTAGGGTTTCTAATTTTCTTGGTCAATTTTCAAAATTGAGATAAAATTGATCTGTTTTAGAGCTTTAGATCATGCATCATATAGGTTTTAAAATTTCATGTTATCTTGTGCTGTAACTCTATTTGGTGCAGTCTGCCCTTGGTTTTTGTTTTTGTTTTTTTTAAAACCTTTAAACATGGCTCCTAAGGTTGGTATAAAATTTAAAACCAAAGCCAATAGAACCTTTGCATCTTCTTATGCCCCATCTCAGGTTGATAGGGTTAGGTTTCTTTTAGCCAAGTTTGAGGAAATGTTTTAGACCTTAGCCAAGTTTTGGTCTATTTAGGAAGAACGATAGATTGCCCTAGATGAGTTAGATCCTTCCATTTGTAGGAATCTAGTGTCTAGGAATTGGGTATCTTTATGTGATGTCTCTGATCCTCCTCCGTCTGCCTTGATTAGAGAGTTCTACTCGAACCTCTCGGTTTATTTTGAGGTTTTAGGTGGTCATTATTTGACTACTTGGATTAGAGGTAAAGAGTTTAGGATTACTAAGCATGTAGCTTCTGAAACTCTAGGTGTACCCTTAGTTCGTTAACCCAGATATCCATACATTGAGTTTCCTCCTATATATGATATAAGGTCTTTACTCTATGGAAGATCAGTTACTTGGGGTTTTGAACCAAGGATAAACTCATGTGAGCTTACTGAGCTTAACTATCTTTACTTAAGGATAGCTTGGCATAATATCTTCCCTATCTCTCATGTTCACACCATTCCTATAGACAGGTGTGCTTTTCTCTATGCCTTCATTACAAATGAATCTATGTGTTTTCATTCCCTATTCATTCAAACCATTGTTGATATTTATAGGAGTAAGTCGAAAGCACAAAAGCTATTCTTTCTTCTGTTTAAATATAGGGTGTTGAACTTTCTAGGGTTAACAAACTTTCCTGCTCTAGAGTTTGTTCATATAATTGTCCGTATAGGATAGATTTTTAAAAATTTCTTGTGTTGCCTTTGGCAATACGTAACAAAAGGGGGAGTAGGATAGATTTTGCATTTAGGGGGATAGTAAAGATTTTTTGAATTTAGGGGGAGTTTAATGAGTATTTGGGGAGTTTTTATCTATTTTGATATACTTTGATTTATTTTTTGTTGATGTGTTGTATATATTTAATTCTACTATTCTTGTTTCACAGACATTGATGTGATTCTTGATTATGATAGTTATTGATGATGAGTTCATTCATTATGATATTACTGTCTCTCTTTATATGTTTTGTGAATTAAAGATCAAATTTTTACTTTGGTTTTGTATTGTACTTTTCACACATGCGTTTATGATTTATTTTTAGTGTTTCAGGAATTTACAGGTTAATTCTTCCAACAATTGCTGTCTATACTACCTACTAATAGTTAGTAGTTGTGATAGAATTGAGAAATTCATTTTGTATGTGTGTTTTTTCATGGATAGTTAAAGGGGAGATTGTTAGGTTCTAAAGATTTAGGATTAAATGTTTAGAATTCTATTTTGTATGTGTTGGCAAATGGAGAACAAAACATGTCTAGTCTATGTGTTAGGCATTGCTCAAAGATGTGTGTTTCAAGATTCAAGTTTGAGTTAACTGCAGAAGAGAAGAGTCGGAATTTGACAAGCTCAATCGATCGAAAATTATGTTCGACTGATCAAAAATCGCAGAAATCAGATTCTGGAGATTTTTAAATAAATGTCAAGCTTGCGAAAACGTTTATGGTTTCAACCCAACTTGTCCACATATAAAAGGGAAACCTTAACTACATTTTGAAGATCTTTGGAAGACTTGTGTATTACTCCTTATGAGATCTGAGAGGTGTTGTACATTCTAACTACACGAGCGTCTACTGGAGCAAGATCTACAATCAAGCATTGGTAGAACCTAGTTGTTGCTACAAAGATCAACAAGTGAAGGTGATCTGAAACCTTTGAGTGGGATCTTAAAGTTACAAGCGTGGGTGCTTGTGTTGAAGTAAGTCCAAGAAAAGAAGGAGTCTATAGATTCAGAACTTGCATGTGGTCATGTCAGTAAGTTACTACTTGAGGTAGCAATAGATTTAGTGTTAAATCTTATTGTAAAAACTTTAATTCTCATATAGTGGATTTGCTTTATCTTGAGGATTGCTATGTCAAATCCTTCCTAGGTTTTTATCTTGAGACAGTTCGTTTCATTGGTTTTCTTGAGTCATCATATCATGGTGTTATTTAATTTCTACTGCTTTGCATGATATGATTTATTATTGTTTAGCCTAGATTTAAATAATTAACCTAAGTAATCACTTGGCTAATATATTAGGTTAAATAATCTGCTTTAAGGAGTCTAAACAAACAAACCAATATAAATAGTGGAAATAATATGCCCAAGATGATTAAATTTAATAGAATTCAACAATTACAGTGATTCACAAAATCAGTAACAACAAATACTGTAAAGTTGAATTTATTCAACTATGTGTTAGCTTTATTCCGTGCCAAATTTGCTTGTAATTCAGCATTTAGAAACCCTGTATTTAGGTGGGAATAATGTAAGAGTTGTGTATGATAGGCCAAAAACGTATTGACCTTGTGTGATGAATGAATTGATTAATTACCCAAATTTATTAATTAATCAAATTAACATGCAATGAATGTGGTGTTGGTTAAATACATGTTTGTATCGCATACAAGACATACACGGCATAAAAATAACGGATCTACTTCATTCACAAATGTTAACGTGTACTATGTAAGTTTCAAAATTTAAGAACAAGAGAGTGTACCTTGGTGCGGTGAATTTCAAAAACGAAGATTAAAAGCACTTGGGAACACTTTTAATCTTCACTCTAATTTCACTAACGCCCAAAAAGTGTGGTCTCTCAATCAGTTTTTCAAGGGAGAATATCAAAGTGTTTAAGACTTCTTACACACTATTTCACAATAGTCTTATATTTTCACACCCAAAAAATTTTGTATGTTTCTCCCTTTTTATCTAACTGATTATCTAATTGGGCTGACCTTTTGGGTCTTTCCAATTGAGCTTAAGTGTGTGGCTTGGAGTAGGACCAAAAGGGACCAATAAGACACTAGCTCCAATGGGCCTTAGGCTTTTCTGTTAACTTTTGACAAGTCCAAAGTTACCATTAACTATATTTAATACCACTATATAAATATAATTTCACTCTAAGCCTTATTTATAAATTATATCCCAAGACTTTATTGTACATGGAACCCCTTTATAAAATATTCATAATAATACAAAGTAATGAATATAGACTGCCACTTTGAAGATTACTACATCTTAATTCCTTGAGTACCCTGTTTAATCCTTCAAAGTTATTCATAATATATTTATGAAATCCAATTTCATAAATATATACTTTAGTAACTTCTTACCAAAGTGATCAGGCCTAACTCTCTGAATAACTGAACTCATTAAATTTATCTCAAGGAAATATTTTGTATCTCCCTTAAGAAACTATGAATTCCATCTTGAGAATATATGTTTCATCAACACTAAATGTGATTGCCCAACATACTAAGGTTTTGATAATTTCTTTAGACCTCACTCTTGATATATCAAAGCAACCTACACTTCATTATCAGGTTCATTATCCTCTCAAAATTAAGAGTTCATATAAATAGAAGTCGCGAGTTTATTATTCATTTGACAGTCATTAGGAGAATAATAAATCTCACAACGGTCTAATTCAATATGTTTTAACTCTTAAAACATATCAACATACCAACTAGAAACTTCTATTTCCATGGTCAAGACAAATCATCTTAGTTGATATGTTATAGTCTTCGTAGATGAAATGCCCAATTTCATCACTGACTATGAACTAAGATTTTGAGTTTACAAAGAACTTGTGATTTATATCTTTTGTGACTAAATCACATAAATCACAGACTATGTATCTTATGGACTATATGATAATATCCCAATATTCATGTTACCATTATTTTTAGATAATAATAAAACAACTTTATTAAGTACAACATTAAGTCATACATAATGTCATAATAGTTCAAATTAAAGCTTTAAAAAGATCAGTTGGATTTCACTGAATTTGAACTCTTCTTTCTGCAGCTTGTATTTTCTTATTTTCTGACTTGTAACACCTTGAGCATTGTCTAATAAACTCTATAGACTCTAAGATCTATACCTAGACAAGTTTGTGCTCACAGTTTGCCAATTGTTCTAAACTTTAGAACCTAACATATTCATTACTAAACAGACATTGTTTTAGAAATAACCGTTGTATATAAACTTACTAACTAAAGAAATAAAAAAAAATTATTATTATTATTTAGAAAAGAGGCCCAATCCACTCATGCCTCCTCATGGTTTTGAAACCCGGACAGGTAACCGTGAACCTCACAAAAAGGTTTTTTAATCTCAAAAGCCAGCCTAAGTAAAAAAAGAAAATTAATAAATCGTATGAACTAAGTTTGAACTGCCCGGGTTTGAGAATCGTGGACGGTTCTAACAATTCAAATTAGAGCTATAAAAAAAAATTGTACTTGGCTTAGAGTTACAACACCTTGTGACCATGGTTGAAACTTTAACCACTTCTTCTTCTTTGTCTTCCTCTCTGTCATTATTTCTGCTATTTCTTCTTCTTAAAAAAATTGTTCTTTCTGCTTTTTATTGTTTCTTACTTTCTTCGTATTTTTCTTCTCTCTCTGGTTTGCTTAATGTCTACTGTCAAATAGTTAACATTTTCTTGAGTTTTGATTTTGTACTATTAGATTCAAATGAGCGGTTACCAATGCTCCCAACTGCCTCCCACTCTTCTAGTTTTTACTATTTATTTATTTTTAAAAAATCATGGGAAATGTGGAATTGTCAGGATCTCTCTTGAAGTTTTTATTAGGGCTCACAAAAAAGTTAAGTGGGTGGAGAAACCAAGTTTTAAAGCTTCAATTTTTTATGTGATATATATATATATATATATATATATATATAATATATATATATATATATATATGTTAGGACATATGTGATTGGATGTTAGGAACATATGTCAACATTTTATGTATTGGCTAATCCTTTCACAAAACGCACTTTACATGTAATTAGGTAGATCTAGGATGTGTTTAATGCTTCAAGAAACAAGCTTTCAAGTTCAAGTATTAAAGCCATGCAAGTCTGTCCGAGAAACAAGTGAAGAAGTGTTATTCATTAAAACTCGACACTAGCATCTATCGAGGTTTAAAAGAGCTATTTTAGCCCAAGGCTTTATCGAGCTCGACAACTAGCATCTATCAAGGTTTAAAAGAGCTGTTTTAGCTCGAGGCTCAACAACTGCTCGACAGCTAGGGTATCTGTCGAGGTTTATGAAATTCAAATTTTCAGTTATGATTTTCATCCAATCCGCGAATGTATGTTTGGGCTTTCTTTTCTCACAACCCTAAACATATATAAGGATTATTTTAAGAGCCGTATCAGGTTGCACTGCCAAGAGCACAATTGCACAACAACATAATTCCTCAAGTGTGAACAGAAACCTAGTTTGCCCTAGTTCTTGAAGAAGCTCCTGTGTTTGCACACCGTAGGGTTTTGTGACCAAGCAACTTCGTGATCTTCATGTGTTGAAGAAAAAAAGAACTTTGAAGCCAACATCCTTCTCAAGTTGATGATAAAGTTGCGCACTAGGATCCGCGTATCTATTGGTTAGTTACGTACTGGAAGCTGTCCAATACAAGGAGAGATTGTCACTACAAAACAAGTCCAATTGAATATTGGGGTAAGGGTTCAACTGTAGGATGTTATAAGGTACTGAGTTTTCTTTACTTGTTACCACTTGTTTTGATAATAGTGGATTTTCGGGAGTGGTGACCTTTGTAAGATTGAATTTATTCAATCATATTTTTGGCTTTATTCCGTTCTAATTTGCTTGTAATTCTATATTTAGAAACCCTGTATTTAGGTGAGAATCTTGTAAGGGTAGTGTGTAAGAATGTGTAAAGAAAAGCTCAAGTGTGTGCACTCAAGCAGGGTCTCGCAACTAGACCTCATGACTGGTGAGTCGCCAAAAGAGGCACACGTGTGATGTAAGGGGAGCTGAAGGGTCATGCCAGCTGTCGCACTACAGGACAAAACCTCCAGCTAACCAGGCGGTTAGCTCGTGACTCGTTCTAGTCGCAAGTTCGAGTCACTAGAATGCCCTGTTTGGCTAAAACTGACCTTTCGCATTCCAAACACACACCAGTATAAATATCCCTTATACCTATGTATTGTAGAGAGTTTCTAGAGAGAGTTTTGAGAGAGAAACCCTGGAGAAAAACAAGATTGACTCATCCACAATCTTCATCCTTTGATTCTCCAAATTCCTCTACTCTCACCTTCTCTAATGTTACATCCTTAAGAAGTACATTTAGCCAAATCCTTTTCTCACCATACTCATATTTGTGAGAAGGTTATTTGGTTCTTGGCAAGCAGTTAGGAAGGGACCAATTGATATTGGTTGATGCTATGGGCTATCGTGGAATCCGGTAAGCTGGAGAAGACAAAGGTTCGGGGTAACCTTGTTACACTACAAGAAATCTGGGTTTAGGCGGCGTTTTTTTTAGCGACGTTTTCAAATCTGCCGCTATACGTGGTATATAGTGACATTTTTGACTAGCGCCGCTAAAGAGTGAGCCTTTGCGACGTTTTCTAAAAAACGTTGCTATAACTCAGAACAATAGCGGGGTTTCTCAAAACGCCACAACAAGTTTATTTTCAGTGACGTGTTTCTGGCCTTTAGCGACGTTTTATAAAATGTTGCTATAGTTTTTACGAAGACTCCATCAGCCAAGATAAAAAAGAATTAAAAACTCTATAGCAACAATCTTTATGCCCCCCATTTTTTGTTCTTCTCGCACAAACGTTTCAGAAATTTTCTTTTCCCACTATTTTGCTTTTTTTTTTTTTGTCCTATACACTTTATTCTTTCTTTTCTTTTCTTTTTTCTTCTTTCTTTTCATTCAGCTCTCACTTCTCTCTCTATCTCCCCATCACACTTCTTCTGTTTCCTAGCCGCCACCCCTAACCACCACCCTAGCGGCCATCGTCCTAGCCACCGTGCTGCTTTCAAAAACGGCCACCCTCCCCAGAACTCCTCAACAATCTCTGCAGGCTTGTACTAGTCTCTTCTTTCTCCTCTCTTTTTTCTAATTCCTTAATTTTCTGTTTGGTTACTAGGAAAATTGCAAGAAAACTCTAGAATATTTCATTTAATAGACTATTTTGTGATATTTTTGTTACTTTTATCACTTTAAACAATCACAAGATTAATACCCAGAGGCTTAAGTCATGGTGTTGGTGGGGCAAGGTAATGGCCATTTGGGTTTCTTCCATTACTTTTTGTAGAACCCATTAGTCATCAAAATGTATCACTTAGTTTCCTTATGTAAGCTTCTGCGTGCATGTTGTGAGTGTATGTGAAAGAGAGATTCATTAGTTAAGCAATGATTGAAGTAGATAGCCGCATGAAGCAAAGTGAGTCCAAATTTCAACATAAAAAAGACCCATGAAAAAGGTGTTTAATAATTTATCCTTGATGACCTTTTTCATGAGCACTAGAAAAAAAGAAACAGGCAAAAAGAGAGATAGCTTGCAACATGGTGCATTTAATGTAAATGAAGGTGGTGGGGTCCCATTTCACTAATTAATGTGAACCTGGAGGCTTGACTATTGAAAATCATGAAAATGGAGTGCATGAATGGATAGGAAAATTGAAGAAGTAAATGAAGGTGGTGGGGTCCCATTTAGCTAATTAATGAGTGTTGAGAAATAGTCATGTGGGGTGTGGGTCCGTGGATGGTAACATAACCTTTACCCACCTTCTTTGGCTTTACAATATCTAATAAGTCCAACTATGTCCAAGCTCTTGTTGTTGGTGGGACTTGTTCTCCATACCCCAAACCAAATTTATCTCTGACTCATTCGAATGGTGTAGTTTGCACAAGGGGGAGGGCACCATGTGAAAAGCCAAGCCCAATGGGTTTGGTCATGCATATGCTTAGTAGTATTATTTTTAGAGCAAAATCTAAGTACAATTTTTTGTGCAATACATTAGATTTCCCAATTAAATACATGGTTGCAATGCATTGACTAATAAATAAATAAAAAATGTTATTTTTTTTCTAAAGATAATTAAGTTCGATGTAACTATGCCTTCTTAATTTAATTAGAGAATTTAATTCTAATGTACTGTAATTAAAATATTATACATAAGTTTTATGGTAATATTTATCCTATTCATGCTATCAGAGGGTCCAAACCCATATATGTATCACAATGGATTTAGTTAAATTACTGGATGATTCACTTTGTTTCGATTGCAACTATATAGAAACTCCTAAAAAACTTATTGAAATGAATATAATGGATACTTTCTTTTGGGTGATTGTCAGGCTTCTTTCAACTTGTTTGTGATAAAAGTTTCTTGATGAACTTTTAACTACTAGGTGTTGTCATGGGCATCTGAGTACATGATTAGTTGGTATTATAAAGTGCCTATAATGCCATGGTTTTTCAGTAGATTTCTAAGTCATAACGACTTCAATGATAGTTGTCTAATCTAATGTGTAGTTAATGTTCTATGTTTGATTTGTTGCCATGTGGTTATAATGGTTATTGTGTTCCCTATATATAATTTGACACCTAATGCATATTGGACATTGTTTTCATGTTACATTAAGGGATGAAGGTTTGGTTTGGTGTTGGCAGTTTGCATAAAAGAGATTACATCACAAACAAAAAGTTCGTAAAATCTTGATACATAATCAAACTGTCTTAGCTATAGGAGGTATATCTAAACTCTAAAGCTTCCATCACATGTGTTAGTTTGGTACATAATCAAACTGACTAAGCTATGGTTTGTTTATGAAGTTTAAAGTTATGTGTAATCTTATTTGCATGTTTATGAAACTAAGTGTTTATGAAGTTGTTGTGTACTATATTTAAGATTATGTGCAATCCTATTGCCATGGTTTTTGCTTAAGTTTTTAAAGTTTCAAGACTTAATACATTTGTGTGAATGAAGATATGGATAGAGTTGATATGAGTTGTTTATTATATTTAAGGTTATGTGTAATTTTATTGCATGTTTATGAAACTAGGTGTTTATTTCACCGTTGCCGTTGCTACTAGCCGCCGCCACCCTTGCCACACATAGCCACCGCTGACCCACCGATCTACAAGCTCTTCCCTCTCTAGCCACCACCCATTGCCACCACCATAGCCACCGCGGCCGTCGTCGACCTCCATTGCCACCACCATACTCTTTTCGCTCTTTTTTGGTGTTCAAGTTTCTTTAAAGTGTAAGTCTTTGTGTTTTGGTTTATGGGTTTGCTTTGATTTGGTCTTTCTTTAATGGTTCATGGAACTTTTGCGCTAATTTTTGCTTAAATTTTCTTTGTGTTTTGGTTGGATTTTGGTACAGAAAGTGCTTATTCAAATTTGGCTTTTTGAGCAAAAGTATTGAGCATCAAGGGTTGAATCATTGTAAGTTTATGTACAAGTTTGTAAATCTTGTATTTTTTTTTTCTACTTAATTTTTCTATAGTTTGTAGATTTTGAATTTTTTTGTTATTAGTTTTTTGGTTTAACTAGCTTGAGATTAATTTTTTTTAAAAGCCCACTGCCCACTATCTTCAGTGTGTTATCATTATTCCCCAAATGTGTCAATCTTTTTGTTAAAAATGAAAGTATTCCTTTTTTTTTTCTTCTTATAGGATTTGGCCCAAGCCCTACATACACGCTAGATTAAAGTTTCTTCTGTCAAAGAAATTGGATGATTTGGAGTACCTATTTCAATTGAGACATTTAGGCATAATGGGTAAGTTTCCTTATGTGTACCAAATGACAAAGTTTGGATACAATTAAACTTCAAATATTTTCTACAAAGTGGTCCTTAATTATTTTGCCTAATTGTTCCAAGTCCTAACTCATAAAAATTTTCTACAATGGCACCTTTATTTGCATTCTACATCATTTAATTGTTCTCTTTTATTTTGCAGGTTAAGTACTCATTTATTGTGATAAGCTTGGACTTTTTTTAGAAAGGTGATTGCTTGGTTTGAGCATAGTAAGTAACTTTTGCTTAAAATTTTGTACTTGAAATGTTAATTATTGTGTTGGGGCAGATTGTTGAGTTCGAGCAAGCGGGTGGCTTGTATGGTGCTATAAGGCGGTTTACATTCATATGGAAGTGTTTACTTCTTTTGGAAAATTTGGATGTTGTTATATTTGTTGATTACTTTTTGGACTTCAATACTTGTAAGCATTCTATCTTATTATATTGATAATTGTATTGGGTGGATTGTTGTGTTGGAGCAAGCGGGTGGTTTGCATGATGTTATAAGGTTGTTACAATTGATATTGGGAGTGTTTATTAAATTTGGATGTATATCGTTGAGTTATATTTGTTGATTACTTTTTGAACTTCAATACTTATAAGCATTCTATATTTGTGATTATGATAATTGCGTTGGGGTGGATTGTTGAGTTGGAGCAAGCAGGTGGCTTGCATGGTGCTATAAGGCAGTTTACATTCTTATTGGAAGTGTTTACTATTTTTTGAAAATTTGGATGAATATTTTTTGAGTTATATTTGTTAATTACTTTTTGGACTTATACTTGTAAGCATTCTATATTTGTGATTACGACAATTGTATTGGGTGGATTGTTGTGTTGGAGCAAGCAGGTGGCTTGCATGGTGTTAAAATGCGGTTTATATTCATATTGGGAGTGTTTATTAAATGTATAAATTTGGATTGATATGGTTGAGTTATGGTTGTTGATTACTTTTTAGACTTCAATACTTGTAATTATTCTATATTGTTATATTCATAATTGTTTTGTGGTGGATTGTTTAGTTGGAGCAAGCGGGTGGCTTGCATTGATAATTGTTTTGTGATAGATTGTAGTTTGATTATTTCATTTCTTTCACATGTAGAACATGCAAACTAGATGGCAATTATCAAGAGATATTGATTAGTTACCAAATGTATTAATAAATTACTTATGAATTTTGACTCCTTATGCCTACACTTATGACCTTGGTGTGACTTGCAAGTCATTTTCTCAAATTTGAAAATTTAGCCTTGTTTACTTAGAAGCATAGGTTTGTTTTGTTAGAGTAATTGAAATTTGGACTAATGGTTGGTTTATTCTTTCATGATATCGTGCTATAGGTATTTATTGTGTAAATTTGTTCTATAGCTATGGACAAGAGTTGGATGGACATTAAAGATAGGACATCTGTGGGTTATAGAAATGGAGTTGCACAATTCTTAAATTTTGCATCTCAACATGCACAACGAGATGGTACGATTGTTTGTCCATGTCGAAAATGTGCACATTCAACAATGTTGGCTATAGATGATGTACAAATTCATCTAGTATCACATGGGATTTGTAGGGGTTATCGACGTTGGACTTTTCATGGGGAATCATCATCTAGAAAGACATCTGTTAGAACTCCTAGTACCTCTGTCCAAGAAAACTCAAATGAAAATAATAATATGTGTGAAATGTTGCATCACATGTTCCCTATGCATGATATGGTGCCCGAACCAATGGAAGAAGATATGGCATCAGATCCTGTGGTAGGAGACCCTGGTGTGGAACAACCTACACAAGGTCCTAATGAAGAGTCACTCCAATTTCTCAAATTGCTCAAAGATGTTGAGGAACCTTGTTGTGAAGGTTGTACAAAGTTTAGCAAATTGTCAGTTATTGTGTATTTGTACCACTTGAAGTGTCTACTTGGTTGGAGCAAAAAATCAGTCACCTTCTTGCTTCAATTTTTGCAAGAGCTACTACCTTCAAGTGCAAAGTTGCCAAAAGACTATTATGAGGCAAAAAAAATTATTAAGGATCTGGGTTTGAGTTATGAGAAGATTGATGCTTGCCCCAACGATTGTATGTTGTTTTTGAAGGAAAATTCCAACCTCGAAGCTTGCTTAAATTGTAACCATTCAAGGTGGGCAAGCAATGAGGCTGGAGTTCCAAAAAATGCAAATGCTCCTTCCAAGAAGGTAAAGAAGAAAGCTACAAAAATCTTAAGATGGTTCCCTTTGAAGCCAAGGTTGAAACGATTGTTTACGTCTCCCGAAGTAGCTCCCCACATGAAATGGCATGTTGATGGTCGTACAAATGATGGGTTGATAAGGCATCCTGTTGACTCTGAAGCTTGGAAGTCTTTTGACTCTAAGTATGTAGAATTCTCATCTGAGCCTCGTAATGTTAGACTTGGATTAGCAGCTAATGGATTCAACCCGTTCTCCAATATGAATACTGCTCATAGTACTTGGCCTGTCATGTTGGACCCATACAATCTTCCTCCTTGGATGTGTATGAAAAGGGCTCATTTCATGTTATCATTATTGATTCCTGGTCCAACCTCCCTTGGGAACGATATAGATGTGTACTTACAGCCCTTAATACAAGAACTCAAGGAATTATGGGATGTTGGAGTAGAAATGTTTGATGTGTCTTCCAATAGCTCATTTCAAATGCATGCAACATTGCTGTGGACCATAAATGATTTTCCTGCATATGCTGATCTTTCAGGTTGGAGTACCAAAGGTGCTCTTGCATGTCCTTCTTGTAACTACGATCCTCAATCTCGTTGGTTAAAACATGGAGGAAAATTAAGCTATATTGGACATAGGCGATTCTTGGATAGGGATCATGAATTTCACAATCATGATAAGGAGTTTGATGGGCGTACAGATTTTAGTAGAGCTCCTGTTGTAGTGCCAGGAAGTGAAATCATTGCGCAAACAGAACTTGTGGTTGATGTTGTTTTTGGGAAGAAAAAATATAATTTGACAAATAAGAGAAAAAGAGGGGAGGATCCCTTGTGTATATGGAAGAAGAGAAGCATATTTTTTAGCTTGCCTTATTGGGAGAACCACATGTTGCGTCACAATCTTGATGTGATGCATATAGAAAAAAATGTGGTTGACAATGTAATTGGCACAGTGTTGAACATGGATGGAAAGACGAAGGATAACTTAAAGGCACGCCTTGACTTAGAAGAAATGGGTATAAGAAGTGAACTTTATCTTGAGGAGCTTGGTAGTGATAAGACATATAAGCCACCTGCTTGCTTTGAAATGACTACTAGTGAAGAAGATAGTTTTTTGCAAGTTTTGAAGGGTGTAAGTGTGCCGGATGGCTATGCTTCAAATGTATCCCATTGTGCTAAACTTAAAGAACGCAAGATTTTTGGGATGAAAAGCCATGATAGTCATATCTTAATGCAACAACTTTTTCCAATAGCTATACATGGATCTTTGCCGGATGAAGTAAGCAAGCATTTGATTGAGTTATCTTGTTTCTTTAGGGAAATATGTTCCAAAGTATTGAGTTTGGAAGATCTTAAGAGTCTTCAGAAGAGAATTGCAGTGACGTTGTGCGAATTGGAAAAGATACTCCCTCCCTCTTTCTTTACAGTTATGGTACATCTACTCATTCATTTGACTGACAAAGCCAAGATTGCTGGCCCAGTTCATTATCGTTGGATGTATCCTGTAGAGCGGTAAGACATATATAGTAAGTCTATCCATTTGCTTTCATTCAAATTCAATGTTCCATTGTTGATCTTCTTTATTCACATAGGTACTTGTCACTATTGAAGTCCTATGTTCGAAATAAGGCCTGTCTAGAAGGTTGTATTGCAGAAGGGTACTTGGCAGAAGAGTGCTTAATATTCTGTTCACGATATTTCAAAAATGTCAAAAATGTCTTCACTCGGCCCATAAGGAATGTTGAAGAATCTACAGGTGCGGTGTTGAGCATCACCCTAGATTCAAAATCATGGACCCAAGCCCATCGTTATGTGCTATTCAGTTGTGATGAAATTACTCCATTTCGCACGTAAGTAATTAAGACATCATTCGGTACTCCTTAATGTCATCACATAACTTAAGTTTATGATACTAACACACATTGAATACACAGTGTGCACAGAGATCATTTAAAGGAACTTCACCCAAATGTAGCAAATGATGTTATTGAAAAGCAACACATGGAGAGATTTTGTCACTGGTTTAAGTACCATGTAAGTGTATGACATATAAAAGTATTTTTTGCTGTAACTTTCTTGAGATTATACTTTTAATAGAACACATCATTTATATTAGGTGTTGTCAATGGACGTTGATGAGAGGGAGAAACTTCCTGAAAAAGTTATATGGCTTGCTCGATATCCAAATAATGAAGTTAAACGGTTCAAGCGTTATGTTCTAAATGGATTGAAGTTTCGCACCAAAGATTCTGAAGCAAATAGGAAAACTCAGAACAATGGAGTTAGTGTTGCCACTGAAGGTGGCGTTACTTACTACGGTGTCTTAACTGACATTATTGAGTTGAACTATTCTGAGAAGTTATGATATGTATTATTCAAATGTGAATGGGTTGATGTGGATAGTGGAAGGGGATGTAAGACAGATAAGTTTGGTTTCCCTCTTGTCAATTTTGCAAGATTGATACATAAGGGTGATCGATTAATTGATGAGCCGTATGTCTTAGCTTCTCAAGCTTCACAAGTCTTTCATGTGGAGGATCCAAGACATAAAGATTGGATGGTCGTCGTTAAAACAAAAGCTAGGGATGTTTTTGATGTTGGAACTGGTGCTTCATCCGATGATGATGTAGATAACTTTTGTGAGAATGTTCCTTATAATATAACAATTGATAATGCACATGATGTAAATGATAACCTTGCATGGACTCGTAGAGATGTAGAAGGGACCATTTACGAAACATCGTTATTTGTTGAGTGTGAATTGGTTGAAGATGACAATATAGATGATGAAGAGTTCATTGATGACGTGTATGAGTCCAATGATGAGTCTACTGATGATGAGAATGAAGATGGTGAAGATCTCAATGATGGGTCAAATGATGAGTCGACTGATGATGAGAGTTAATATGTCATTCATCTTTCATGTGAATTTCTATTTGCTTTGCTTGTGAAGAGTTTTAAAATTATCTTGTGTAATCTTATTTGCATGTTTATGAAATTAAGTGGTTATGAAGCTGTTGTGTATTATAGGACAAGTTTATTTGTAATCATCTTTAGATGGTTATTGCTTGTTTCTTAAGAGGTTAAAGACTTAGTCCATTTGTGTGAATGAGGATATTGATAGACTTGATATGGTTTGTTTCGTATATTTAAGATTATGTGTATTCCTATTTGCATGTTTATGAAATTATGTGGTTTTGAATATGTTATGCACTATATTTAAGTGTATGTTTAATTCTACTTCCATTGTTTTTGCTTAAGTTTGTAGAGATTCAAGACTTAGTCCATTTGTGTGAATGAGGATATTGATAGACTTGATATGGCTTGTTTAGTATATTTAAGATTATGTGTATTCCTATTTGCATTAATTGTAACTATGTGATTTTAAATATGTTCTGCACTATATTTAAGTGTATGGTTAATTCTACTTCCATGGTTTTTAATTTAGTTTGTACAGATTCAAAACTTAGTCCATTTGTGTGAATGAGGATATAGATAGACTTGATATGATTTGTTTAGTATATTTAAAATTATGTGTAATCTTATTTGCATGTTTATGAAACTAAATGATTTTGAATTTGTTGTATAAATGAAGATATGGATAGAAATGGATATAAATCTTCTTTGCTTATTTTAGTTCTTGAAGGTATAAATCAAAATGAGAGGTATAGTTATATGTGACGTTTCGGTAAGGTCGTCACAACAAGCCTTTAATGAAGATGTGGATCATGAGTCACAACAAGAAATTGGCCAATCATCCACAGTTAATCCATCAATTACAGTTGTGCTGCTACCAGTATGTGCTACTCGCGGTCCTAGCAAGTACTTATTCATTTGGAATCTCCCTGAAAATCACAAGATTGAATTGCCATTAACTAGTTCAAATCAGCCAATTCAGAAGGCAGGGAGGCACTTCTCAGGTTGGTTGGGTACAATTGCACGAAAACCTCATTTGTGCCCAATAAGTATAAGAATTGGACAGAAATGCCAGATGAATTGAAGGAAGAAATATGGGATATTGTTCAGGTATTCAGGAAGTTATAGACTATATGTGTATTATTCTATCTTGTACTCAGTTTTACACAAGTGTTTAGCTTGATATGGATTTTGCTAACTAAGCTATTGCATGTAGTCAAAAGGATTTTGCCCGAAGAACCTGCTAGGTTGGAGGCAACGAAGAATAGGACATTGTCCTCAATTGTGACATATTGGAGGAACCACAAGTCAACTTTGAAGAAGAAGTATTTCCTAGGAAGAGGAAATAGAGCACGAGCACCGCCAAATGTAATTTAGGAAGATTATGAAGCCATTGTTCAGCATTGGAGTTTACAAAAAACGAGGGTATTATTCTATATTGATATGCTTTAATTGTTCTACATCATCATCAGAACAAGAACATTCATATAGATATCCTTATTCTACATTGAATATCTACCATGAAAAATATATTCAAATAATACTTTGTTTAAATATGTAATTTTTTTGAACGTAGGATCTTGCTTTGAAAAACAAGAACAGTTGTTCCAAGCAAAAAAATGTACATACTGGTGGTTCAAAAAGCTTTGCTTCGCATGCAAAAGAAATGGTATTGACTCGATAATTATCTTGTAGATGACTTATTAGATTGTTCTTAAATTTGTATGAAACCATTATTCCTAATTAAATAAATGTAATGACCATAATTTAGGTAACAACACTTGGAAAACCTGTAGAGCGTGCAGATGTATATGTAAAACTCCATCTTCATAAAGATGGTACTCCTGTTAATGCCGAAGCACAAAGCAACATTGTAAGTAATATCATGATTTGCTAAGTGTAATATTGAATCTATTAACATTGTTAATTTCTAATGTGTTATTGTGTTCAAATTTTGAATTTTAGGAAAAAATCAACGAACTGTTGAGTGAGTCCTCAAATCGTGTGCAGTCATCCGACCTTACTGGTAGTATTTCATGGGCACCAGATGATGTATATGCTCAAGTGTTTGGTAATGAGCGCAATGGTCGTGTTCGGGGTGTGGGATTTGGCCCAACTCTAAGTATGCATCCTGCCAAGAGCACTCTTGCAATTGCTCAAGTACGAAGCCAAGAAAGGGATGCTGAAGTGACTCAGTTGAAGAATCAAGTGGGTTTCTTAACGGAGAAAATGAAGGATTATGAAAACTTGAAGGAGCAAGTGACCCAATTGATGCAACTAGTGCAAAATCAACAAAATCATTCTTTAGAAGATAGTCGGGTATTAAATTTTAATGTTTTAAGAATATATTTGGCGTTTAAATTTTTTAAGTATAGCAAGTATTATTTTGTTACTCGAAATGATTTCTTTATGAACTTACTAGATACTTTAATTTGTATTCAGGGTGATTTCGGTTTAGATCATCAATCTCCAACTCTTTATAGGTCACAGGCTTCATCCCATCAAGAAGCTAGCGGATAGCGGTACATGCAGTGTTTTAAGGACTCCATGGGCTATTACATAGTTGAACAACCACAATTACTTTGGAACTACTATACTTTGTTTATAATATTGCCATAGTTTGGGTGGTTGTTTTTTTTTTTTTTGTATAGGTAGAAAAGTGTTTTGTTTCAACCACAATTATTTTGGAAGTATTGTATTTTGTTTAATATTGTCATAGTTTAGATGGTTGTCCACACTTTTTTTTGTGTAGGTATACAAGTGTTTTGTTCAATTCAAGATGATACATGTATTGGTATTAAACAAATATATATATAATATATATATATATATATATATATTATATATATATATATATATATATTGAATCTATGGTTAATGTGTTATTGTGGAATATTGATGATCAATAGGTATATTTGATTTATTACAAGCTTGTGGTAGTTATTGTTGAATTTTAAGCAGGTTTATGTAGCATTTTAAATATTTTTAAAAAAATAATGAGCAGGTTTTTGCAACGTTTTAAAAATGTCACTAAAAAAACAAGAGGACAACTGCTTTTGCGACATTTTTAAAAACGTCGCTATAGGTGCAATTATTTGTGGCGTTTTAAAAACGTTGCTCAATGCATTTTCCTACATTATATATGAAAATGTTATATTGTTCAGTAATGTTTTAGAAAACGTCCCTAAAAGCCTTTGAACGCCACTAAAGATTAACATATAGCGACATTTTTCGAAACATCACAATAGACCTATAGTGACTGCTCTATTGCGACGTTTTTGAATGTCGCAAAAAAAAAAAAACATCGCTATAGATCATTTGTGTCTGTAGTGACGTTTTTTGGGGTTTTAGAAACGTCGCCTAAACCCAGATTTCTTGTAGTGTTAGAGCAAGAAGCTTGGAGGGCTTAGGTACACTAGGTAGATTAGACTTGGAGGGCCCTCTGCTGCTCATGTATCCTAACTTCATTCTCTAGTTGATTATTGACTGCTTGGAAGGTGGCAGAGAGGTTTTACGCAGAGAACTTCGGTTTCCTCTTCGATAACACATCATTGTGTTGTATTTATATTTGCATTTGCATCTCTCTTCCCTTAATCTTTACCTTTTAATTGCTGCTGTGGTTGTGATTAATTTTGGTTTAGATTGGTTTACCAATTCTGATTTAGCTTATTTTCATATTCTGCACATACATTGTTTGATAATAAGCTTGTGTTGGTAATTTGTAAATTGAGGGTCTAAACATTCATAGGTGTTTTACACACTTTTTGAACATTCAATTGGTATCAAAGCAGGTGCACTTGTTGTGGTTTGATTATCTAAGTGCGATCCTTGACCCCATTTGAGATGGATCGATTTCAATCTCCCAATGCTCCATCATATTTTGATGGAAGCAACTATGATTTTTGGAAAGTTCGCATGAGGACATTCTTGTGCTCAATTGATGAGATTATTTGGGATGTTGTAGATGTAGGATGGACTAGGCCAGAGGCCGCTAAATGCGAATAGCAAGGCACTGAATGCTATTTTTTGTGGTGTTTCTCCAGATGAGTTTCATAGGATTTCTCACGTAACAATTGCCAAGGAGGCATGTCAAATATTGGAGACCACCTATGAAGGAACAAAGAAAGTCAAGGACACTAAATTGCAGATGCTAACCACTTGATTTGAAGAGCAAAAAATGAGTGACGACGAGTCATTCGACTCATTCTATGGCAAGCTGAATGAGATAATTATCGGCAAGTTCAACTTGGGTGAAAAGATAGAGGACTCAAAGATAGTGAGGAAAATCCTTCGATCATTGCCGGAGAGCTTTCGTGCGAAAGTTACAGCTATTGAAGAGAGCAAGGACCTTGATGATATCAAAGTTCAAGAATTAGTTGGCTTACTTCAAACTTATGAGCTGTCATTGCCATCATAAAAGAAGAGCAAATCCTTTGCTCTAAAGAAGATCAATGAGAGGGTGGAAACTCACGACTCATCGGATAAGGATGTGGTCGAGAAAGATGTGGCGTATCTTGTAAAGAATTTTTGAAAGTTCTTGAAATTCGAGAAGAATGGAAAATTTGCTGAGAAGGGAAATTCCCAAGTTTCGGAAAAGATAAAAAGGAATCTAAGAGGAAAGATGGGAAGGAGTCTCAATCCTCTCAAGGAATCACATGCTTCGAATGCAATGGACAAGGACATGTCAAGAAAGAGTGTCCCAATTATTTGAGAGGGAAGGGCAAGGTGTATGCCACCACTCTTAGTGATTCCGACTCCTCTGATTCAGATTCAGATGAAAGCTGTGATGGAGAGGGAAACTTCTCTGCATTCATAACCACTGCTCATGTGGAATCTTCGGATGATTTAAGTGTGTTGGTGAAAGAGCTTGATGAGTACATTGCATTGGAGTCGGTGGGGATAACGAAAGAATTTGATGATGAGGAAGATGAAAGAGCAGAGGGACTGCAAGAGACCTACAACTCTCTCCTTGAGAAGACCGATGAATATGCAAAAGAGGCTAATGCAGCCATTAAGAAAATGAAGAGAGCAGAGGAAGACTGCAAGAGTTTTTTAGTTCAATACAAGGAGACTAAGTGAAGTCAAGATGCTGATGGAGAGCTGACTAAAGCTAATAGAATATGCATGTATGTAGTGGAAAAATTTAACCGATCTACTTCATTCGCAATCATAACATGCACTATGTAAGTTTCAGAATTCAAGAACAAGAGAGCGTACCTTGGAGCGGTGAATTTCAAAACCGAAGATCAGAAGCACTTGGGAGCACTTTCAATCTTCACTCCAATTTCACTAATGCCCAAGATGTGTGGTCTCTCAATCAGTTTACAAAGGGAGAATGTCTAAGTGTCTAACACTCACATACGCACCACTTCACAATAGTGTTCTTCCAATTCCCTACAGAAAATTCTGTATGTTTCTTTTTTTGTATCTAACTGATTATCTAATTGGGCTGGCCTTTTGGGTCTTTCCAATTAGTTTTAAGTGTGTGGCTTGGAGTGGGACCAAAATGGATCAATAAGACACTAGCTCTAATGGGCCTTGAGCTTTTCTGTCAACTCTTGAAAAGTCCAAAGTTACTATTAACTATATTTAATACCATTATATAAATATAGTTGCACTCTAAGCCTTATCAATAAATTATATTCCAAGACTTTATTGTACATGCTACCTTTTCATAAAATATTCGTAGTAATACAAAATCATGAAAGTAGACTGTCACTATATAGATTACTACATCTTAATTCCTTGAGTACTTGGTTTAATCCTTTAAAGTTATTCATCATATATTTATGAAATCCAATTCCATAAATATATATACTTTTGTAACTTCTTACTAAAGTGATTAGGCCTAACTCTCTGAATAACTGAACCCATTAAACTTATCTCAAGGGAATACTTTATATCTTCGTTAAGAGACTATGAATTCTATTTTGAGAATATATGTTCCATCAACACTAAATGTGGTTGCCCAACATACTAAGGTTTTGACCGTAACTTTAGATCTCATTCCTGATATATCAAAGTAACCTACACTTCATGATCAGGTCCATTATCCTCTCAGGATTAAGAGTTCATGTAAATATAAGTCGTGAGTTTATTATTCATTTGACAGTCGTTAGGAGAATAATAAAAATGACAGCGGTCCAGTTCAATATGTCTTAACTCTTAAAACATATCAACATACCAACTAGAAATCTCAATTTCCATGATCAAGAAAAATCATCTTAGTTGATATGTTATAGTCTTCGCAGATTAAATACCCAATTTCATCACCGACTACGAATTGCAATTCTGAATTTATAAAGAACTTGTGATTTTTATCTTCTGTGACATTTCACATAAATCACATACTATGCATCCCATAGACTATATGATAATGTCCCAATATTCATGTTGCTATTATTTTAGATAATAAAAAAAAATTTATCAAATACAACATTAAGTCATATATAATGTCATACATAATGTCATACATAACATCATACAATAGGATTTAAGGGAACACATCCTAACAATCTCCCACTTGCCCTAAAGACTATTGTGCACTAATCTAACTCCCATCTCCTCCAAATGTGACTCGAAAGTCCTTTGAGGCAAGACTTTGGTAAAAGGATCCGCTAGATTCTTTGCACCATCAATCTTTGTTACAACCACATCTCCTCGAGCAACACAATGATATGGTACTTTCTTTCTATGTGCTTTCCTTTCTTGTAATTCCTTGGATCCTTGGATTGTGCAACCTCTTCACTATTGTCATAGAACAATGTAATAGGAACTTGCTCAATTCTCACAATACCAAGATCAGAAAGGAATTTGTTGAGCCAAACAGCCTCCTTTGCCGCCTCACATGCAGTAACATATTTGGCTTCCATGGTAGAGTCAGCAATACAAGATTGCTTAACACTCCTCCAACTTATGGCTCCACCTCCTAAGGTGAAAACACAACCTGACGTGGATTTTCTGAAATGTAGATCTGACTGAAAATCTGAATCTGTATAGCTAATGGGAATTTAATCCTCACACCGGTAAACAAGCATATAATCTCTCGTTCTCCTAAGATACTTGAGAATATGCTTTACAGCTTGCCAATGTTTAGGTCCTAGATTTGATTGATATTGGCTGACCATGCCAACTGAATAACAAATATCTGGTCTAGTACAAAGCGTGGCATGCATAAGACTTCCTACTGTGGAATTTCAGGTCTAGTGAAATCACCTGGTGGGGTTTTTGCAATATAGGTTTTCCCCATTCGTAAAAAAATCACCATGTCATTTTTTTTCCGCTACATATTTAGTTATTTGGTGATTTGTTTGTGTTGCCACACTCATTGCATGTAATTGAACCTAATTCATTCACTTGGCTAATTAATTAGTTGATTCATCATAAGAGGTCAATACATTTTTGGCCTATCAATATATATATATATATATATATATATAGGTTGGATGCGAATTTTGATAAATTCACCGTTAGATTACATTATCTTCGTACATTTTCTATACTTGTAAAATTTAAAGATAATCAAAGATCAATGGCAATATTATCAATTAATTTTTTAAATTCGAGTTTTTGTAGTTTAAAATAATACTTAAAAGATGAGTTTATGGATCAAATAGTAAATTACATTTGATTGGCATGAAAATTGGCATGCATATTAAGAACGTATAGAACATGTAATTAAATGGTGGGATTCTCAAAATATGAATTCTATAACAAGTTATTGAGTGGTGTAACATTGCATAAAGTTACACCAAATGTAACTTGAACCCAACTCCATATATATATATAAGCGGTACATCGATATTGATTTATATAAAAATATTTCTCTCACAAAAAAAAAAAAAAAAAACTCAAAAGTAATTTATGTTTGCTAAGTAATTATTATTTCTTATTTGTCTTATGAAAGTTATGATATGAAAAATATATTTAAAAGATAGATCTTTATATTTATATGGACTATTTTAGTTAATTTTTATATTTATACTAATTTAATATGTATATATATTTATATTTATATTTTAAATAATTATTAAATTAATTATGATATCATCACAATTCAACTTCAGTTTGACCTTGGTCCAATCTCAAAAATCTTGAACCTCTCTCTTTTACAGTTTCTTGAATGATCTAGGTCTTAAAACCATGATGCCTAAAGCCCAGCCAAGTCCATCCCATGAGCATATAAACTCGTATTCTCCATCATTTACTATTTGGGACTCAGATTCTCACTACTTCAATATCATGTTCAAGTGGACATATTAGGAGTCAATTTTTTATTCACTCCATAATATTTTTCTAACAATTTCATACATGGAGTTTTGAATCCAAATTTGTTCCCCTAAACACTTCCCCACTCTAGCTATCAAGTTTACAAGTCACAACCCAAATCAGCATTGACCTAAAAAGTAAAGTCCCTCCAAACATTTCATGATATTTGATAAAAATTGCTAGCTATAAGATAAAAATTGTATCAATAATCTATACTATCTATAAGAGGATTTCCCCTGTTTGTACTGGACTTTTATATGGTTCAAAAATACTCTCATTAATTATTGGTAACTTTTCTTAAAAATAGTGCCATAAATGTCAAATAACAAATTTCATTTAAAATTTAAAATAAAAACTCCTAAAATTTAGGATTTTTTTCCCTTCATGTTCATTTTTTTATTCTCTAAAATTTAGCATTTTTCATTCATTTTTCATCCAAGTAAAAGGAAAACGCCCCCAATTTAAAAAATAAAAAACTAAGAGAAATCCTAAAATTTTAGCCTTCTTTCCCCTCACATTCATCTTATTTTTCCAACCCAAAATATTCTCTATATCACTATACCACTTTTAAACACACTTTCAAAAAATAAATCACTGTTACTGCTTATCTTTAAAGTTTATCATATTTATTTGTTTGAAAAAAATTTTTTAAAAAAAATTCCAAATTATAATAGATACAAATTATTAACTGTAATGTTGTGATTTGAAACTATATTATATGTTGGCTTTATTTCATGACAAAAAGTTTTGCAATTGCATTAATTTATTTCCTTGTATTTTGTATGATTTTATTGTATTGGGTTTAGTATTAAGTTGGTGAAGAATTGAGCATGAAATGAAGGTTAGTGCTGTTTTGCGACTAGCTCACAAGAAGTTCACAAGAAAGATTCCCGTGAAAATGGCATGCGAGATGCACATGCTGGAAGCTAAAGAGCCAAGTGTCAGGCTGCATTTTATGAGTACTTCGAGAGATAGGTCATTTCGCGAGGTACCCGTGAAACTCTCTGTTTGGAGGATTTTAAGTGTGACTTTCTTACCCTTCACCCATACTATATATACCATCATTACCCATAAAAGTATATATATAAAAAATACTATTTAGAGAGAAAAACCCTAGATAGGTTTTCTATAATACAACACATCCACCTTATAGAGAGAGAGCTACTCATCCTTAGTGAGAAATCATTGTAGCCTCTTCTCATTCCCTCTCCCATTGTGATACCTTGAGAAGAGATTTGTACCCAAACACAACCACACGTATTCAGAGTGTAGAGAGTGTTTTGGAGCTTGGGAAGCTATGGGGAGTTGCCAAAAGAAGCCGATGAGGCTTGGCAGATGCAATTGCGGTATTGTAGGATTTAGAAACCTAGTGAAGACAAGACTCCAAGAAGTCCGTTGATAATAGGAGCTTGAAGGGTTCAAGTACATTGGGTAGACTAGGGTTGGAGGGTCTTTTATTATTCGTGTACTCAAATTTATTCACTAGTGAATCGATTTCGACCTAGAGGGTCACAGAGAGGTTTTCACCAAGTTCTTCGGTTTCTTCTTCAATAACATGTCTTGGTGTTATCTTGTATTTGCATTTCTCTTCCTTTACTCTTATGCTTTAGTTTTATTGTATATTTTTCACGTGCATGCACAAGAGTAGATCTGGTGATTGCATTTCATTTACTGTTGTTCTGCACTTAGATAAGTTAGAGTAAAAGCAATTAAGCCGTAATTTAAAATTGGGGGTCCAAACAAGCTCATATATTTTCACACAAATCCTAGCTCTCATTAACCTTTACCCAAAAATATAGAAAAGCCCCTAAGCATATGCAACGCATGTGCTTAGAGGCTAGTAAATCTATATGAAAGTAGTATTACACCAATCACAGCTTGTCGTATCAATAAGTTATAAAATAGGTTGTGGAGAATGTTTTATCTCAAATGCTCCGTTTGTTTCATTGTTCAATGTTTTCAAATGTAACATGTTTTCAATTTAAAACATTTTTAGTAAAACAATTTGAAGAGCTCATCAATGGCAGCCTAGCCACAAAAACTAGCAAACCCTAGCAGAGAGAGAGCGAGAGAGAAAGAGCGAGAGAGAGAGAGGGTTTCCAAAGTTCATTATTGAATGCATTCTTTTGTGTGCTTATGGAGTTGCTGAATTAGGATAAGAGCAACCTTTAAATATTGCTTAGATTTTAGAGGATATTTCTATTAGGACAAAATTTAGCTAGAAAATTAGTTGTAGTCTTAAACTGCAACCTTACTCAATATGTTTTTATTAGATGTGATTTTTGACAAATCCACTATTGAATTACATCTTTTTCTTATATCCTTCATGCTTACAAAATTTCTAAAAAATTAAAGATTAATAGTTATGTCATCAATAAATTATTTAAATTGCATGTTTTTATTGTTTAAAACTATGCATAAAATATAAGCTTATAGATTCTATAGTAAATAATATGCGAATGACATAAAATTTGACATGTGTATTAATAGCATATAGAACATGTAATTTAACGGTTAGATTTTCAAAATATATAGTAATGTTTACTTTATTGAATAAAGTTGTAACTTTACTACAACTAATTTTGTAGTTAAATTTTGTCCTTTCTATTAGTTGTGAAAGCATTTGTACTATTTCTTTCGTTAGAGTTTTTTTACGATGTAATAGAGTTGCTTTAGCTCTTGCTAGTGCTCCTAAAGAGAATGAGATCTTTGTTTTGCTTGAAAAATGTCCCTCATTTCTCTTCCTCATTATTACTCATTATATTGAATAAGGAAATCACTATTGCTTTTATTTCAACAACAAAAAAAAAATGTAAGAATATTTTATGAAAACATTAAAACATATAGTTTGCCCATAAAAGCCACGAGTGCCATGATAACAATGATAAAAAAAAATAAAAAAAACTTCACCATAAATTGCTTTGAGTGTCATTTGCACTTTAGATAGACTTGAACTTCTTCAGGTAGCAAGTGTTAGTGGTTTGAACTTTTAGAATAAAGGAGATCTAATGAAGAGCTCTTTTGTTAGACAAAGAATTGGCCCTAAGCTATAATTACATTATTACACAGTACTTGCAATTTTCAAAGACATTTAATGAGAATTTATATAAAATTCTAAGTAGGTGAAAAAAAATCTTGATACGAAACATTTTGGGGTACACCAAAGAAATTTACAAATATATGCTGAAATCCTTGTCAACATTTGTT
This sequence comes from Castanea mollissima, assembly GCA_014183005.1. Classification (NCBI taxonomy): domain Eukaryota; kingdom Viridiplantae; phylum Streptophyta; class Magnoliopsida; order Fagales; family Fagaceae; genus Castanea; species Castanea mollissima. The sequence continues at coordinate 8,742,040 of JACAVU010000007.1, forward strand.
CTTCATAAGGATACTAAGAATGTGTTATTATGTAAGACTAATAATGCATTGTTGTATGAAATAATTCTTTGGTAGGACTAAGATCTCATTCTTTAATACGCAGAAGATCGATTAATTAAACTACAATCACATTTCTTGCTAATTACAACCATTAAATGAATTTTGCATATAATTTATAAAAATTTTGTATTTATGCATTTATCATCTTTACAAATGAAAATCTCATTTTCAATTCCATACGGATTTAAAAACAAAAGGAAATTTTTTTTTTTAATTAGTATTCAATAACAAACCAAAATATGAAGAATAATGTTACAACCACAAACTATTTTACAACATTTTTATAAAATGTTGATTTGTCCTGTTTCTTATTGGTTTTCAACAAGGACCACTAATAACATCACTTTTTTTATTTACCAACAACCACTCACCACATCTGTATTTTTTAAACATTTTTGTAAAAAAGTTTATATCTTTAACATTTTTCAAATATGAAAATGTATCAATATTACAAAATTCAATATCTCCCATCAAATAATATAAGATATTTATTGCGATATATTTTTTTGATTGATACATAGCAATAATTTAGTGTAGAAATGTTGAAGATTTAATTTAAAATACATTTAATGTGATAAGAAATTTATCAAGAATGGGTATTTAATGTTGGATATTTATTGCAATAATTTTTTTTATTGATATATTAGAATAAATTTAGTATATAATATTGAAAAATTAATTTAGAATAAATTTAACCTGCTGAGAAATTTAATAAGCAAGTGTATTTAATGTTGGATATTTATTACAATATTTTTTTATTGATATATTGCAATAAATTTAGTATATAAATATTGAAAATTTAATTTAGAAATACATTTAATGTGTCAAGACATTTAATATGCAAGTGTATTTAATGTTGGATATCACAAAGCACACTTATTAACACATTTGTTAATGAATGCTAAAAAAAAAAAAAAAATGAAAAGATTGCACTGTCGGCCATCGATGTTTACTAAAATTACATTGACCTTCCTTGTATTTTTAATTGTAAAAAGACCCGTGTTTCTTAAAACTAAACTACAATCACATTTCTTGCAACCTAAAACCATTAAATCAATTAAATGAATTTTAAATATAATTTAGGAAATTTTTGTATTTTTGCATTTATCCTCCTTTACAAATAAAAATCTCCTTTTTTTTATCCATATGGTTTAAAAATAAAAGAATTTTTTTAATAAAATTCAATAATAAACCAAAATATGAAAATGCATCAATATTGCAAGATTCAAAATACCAATCAAATAAATATAAGATATTTATTGCAATAAAATTTTTTGATTGATATAGGGAAAATATTTAGCATAGCATATATATATATATATAATATATATATATATATATATATATATAAATTTGAGATTAAATTCTATAAGAATGGGGTGTAAAACCCATGTTTTACACCGTCCAATAAGTGATTGCCATATCAGTATTTTACTTAAAAATCAATACATCCTAACACATCTAATAACATCTCGATTGATTCCCAATCTGATTGGATTTATATATGGGTATTAGAATTGATTGAGTGTGATTGTGTTTATTCTTAAATATGTGATAAGATGATGTGGCTTGTTGGGATTGGAGGGGTAAAACATGAGTTTTACACCACGTCCTTATAGAATTTAATCTCTTAAAATTTTAATTTAAAAATAAATTTCACCTATTAGACATTTAAAAAGAAAGTGTATTTAATGTTGGATATTTATGGTAATAATTGTTTTTTGGATTGTTATATGGCAATAAATTTAGTACATAAATACTGAAAATTTAATTTAAAAATACATTTAATGTACTTAGACATTTAATACGCAAGTGTATTTAATGTTGGATATTACAAAACACATTTGCTAAGACATTTGTTAGTGATTGCCAAAAATAAAAAATGAAAAAATTGCGCTATCTACCGTTGATTTTTACTAAAATTATATTAACCTCCCTTGTATTCCTAATTGTAAAAAGAATTCTGTTTTTCAAAATAAACTAGAATCACATTTCTTGCAACTTAAAACCATTAAATCAATTATAAACATAATTTAGAATATTTTGTATTTATGTGATTATCCTCCTTTACAAATGGAAATCCCATTTTCGTATCCATATGGATTTAAAGACAAAAGAAATTTTTTTAATAAACATTCAATAACAAACCAAACAATGAAGAGTAATGCTACAACCACAAACTATTTTACAACATTCTCATAAAATGTTGATGTGGCCAGCTTCTTATTGATTTCATCTAGGCCCACTATTAATATCACTTTTTTATTAACTAAGAACCACTCACTACATCAACATTTTGTAAACATTTTTGAAAAAAAAAGTGTACCTCTAGCATTAATCAAATATGAAAATGTAACAATATTGCAAAATTCAATATTTTCTTTCAAATAAATATTATATATTTATTGAAATAATTTTTTTTTGATTTATATATGGAAATAAATTTAGCATATAAATATTGAAGATTTATTTTAGAAATACATTTAATGTGTTAAGACATTTATTGAAAATTTAATTTAGAAATGCAATTAATGTGTTGAGATATTTAATAAGCAAGTGTATTTAATGTTGGATATTTATGGCAATAATTTTTTAATTGATATATGGCAATAAATTTAGTATTTAAATGTTGAAGATTTTAATTTATAAATACATTTAATGTGTTAAGACATTTAATATGCAAGTATATTTAATGTTGGATATTTCAAGGCACATTTGTTAAGACATTTTTTGAATGAATTCAAAAAATAAAAAAATGAAAAGACTGCCTACCATTGATGTTTACTATAATTGCATTGTCCTCCCTTGTATTTCTAACAGTAAAAAGACCCATTTTTAAAAAAAGATATAAACTACAATCACATTTCTTGCAACTTAAAACTGTTAGATCAATTAAAGAAAATTTAAATAAAATTTAGAAAGGTTTTGTATTTATGCAAATGAAATTTAATCAATATTGCATGATTCAATGTATCAATGAAATTGAAAATCTCCTTTTCTTATCCATATGGGTTTAAAAATAAAAGAAAATTTTAAAATCAAAATTCAAAAACAAACCAAAATAGGAAAATGTATCAATATTGCAAGATTCAATGTATCTATAATAGGAAGGTCAATATAATTCAATAAATCTTAGGGGAGGTTAGTGCAAGTTTCCTAATGTAAAATTAAGGTGCATTTATTATGTCTACCAATCATTTAATATTTGAATATGCTTTGTAAATGTACAATGGCAATTTCTAGTTATAAATAAGAAAGCAAATGCAATTCAAGTGTAACCAAATATCTTTTTTGAGCACTAGAGAAAATGAATCAAATGATCATAGCCAAACTTTATTGTTCTTTTTTTATCATTCTCTTAGCCTTTGGCCAAAGTAATTCTATTGAAACTGTTGCAACACGCTTTGTAAGAATTGTCAACCATCTCGTCAAACATCCCCTTACCTATCATTGTAAATCTGCAGATGATGATTTAGGCATTAGAATTCTTCAACCCAATGGACAGTGGGAATTCTCTTTTAAAGCTGCTACTTTTGGGATAACAGATTTCTACTGCTATTTTTTTAATGAACACTTCTATGCTGCTTTTGATGTGTATGTAGAATATAGTAAGCTTGAAGAAAGATGTGGTGGGAACCATTGCATTTGGACAGCAGAATATGATGGATTCTACTTACAAAATTATCATTCTGGTCAAAATGTGAAGATGCATAATTGGACCACTCGGTGGTGAAATGTTTATGAATCAAAATAACTGAAATTGATGATTGCATGAGGGGAAATTCATATGGATTTTTCTATACTTTAGATATCAAATTTCATGCAATAAATCAATGTACTAAATTATTGAAATAAATAAACTTGTCTTATATTTTCTCTAATTACTTTGTCTTACATTAATAAATGTGTATTTTTTTCTAGCATTAAAATATAGGTAAAAATGCAATTTACACCTACATGGATCTTCTGACTATCTAGTCCTGTCCACCAACTCAAAAAATTCTTAGATGGTAGCAGGTGGGCCCTATTGTCAATCCCACCATGGAGTTCAGCTTTATGTGAAAGCCCAAAGAACTATTTCGAAACTAAAATTTTTAATTTCACTTCCTCCAACTTCACACAACTGTCTTACATGACAGATTATGAACGGTAAAGAAAAAATAACGGGTTTATGTAATATGTTGATTGAAGGTCAATCACAATTATCCAGTTAAAGAAAATTATCGTATTTATTTGTTTGTTTGTTTTTATTTATTATTAGATTAGTATGGTAATTGAAGAGACTTCCATAACTCTTCAAAGCTCACAGCTCAACCGCTCCTCTCTGTATTGTATTGGCATTACTTTTTGTATTTTTGACCACATTCTTACAATTTTACCTAATCTCTTTCACTACTTCCAACAGGGATGGAATCGCTTGGCTCCTTAGGGGGGCCATGCCACCCCCACCCCCCCCCCCCCCCTCCCCTAAAAAACTTTTCAAATTTCCCCTAGATTATTTAAAAATGACATGGCCCCCCAAAAATTAATATCCGTCCCCCCAAATTATTTTCAACAATTCTTCTAGAGTTCTAGTCCAATACAACTTCAAATAAAACAAAAATCTTGGCCCACATCCAACCCACCAGCTAGCCACGAATCCCTAATCAACCAAAATTCTTTTCCTCTAAACTAAAGACATTTACATCTCAACTGAACCCCAAATTTGAAATACCTAATCAAAAAAAAAAAAAAAGCATCTTCAATCCTCATTGTTTGAAAAAAAGAAAAAACAATCTGATCTACTTTGTCACTCTTCTGCCTTAGTTTTTCCTTTCTCAGTTCATGCCTCCAATAGTGTTACGCCTCTGCCTTAGAAACAATCTCCTCACCGACTCACTATGACACTGTAGCCTCCTATAGCCCACTGTCCTAGCCTTCATCGCCTCAACCTCAAGCCCTCACCTCAATTCCTCAAGATATCTCATTCAATCATTCTCATCTCAGTTCTCTACTTGACTTCTCTCTCTTTTTCTCTTCAACTACCTAAATTCAAAATAGTAGAATAGAAATATCAAATATGTGTATGTTGTTAGGATTAGTGCCCTTAAATCCTATTGTATGATGCTATGTATGATATTATGTATGACATTATGTATGACTTAATATTGTGATTGATAAATTATTTTATTATTATCTAAAATAATGGTAACATGAATATGGGACATTATCATATAGTCCATGAGATGCATTGTATGTGATTTATGTGAAAAGTCACAGAAGATGTAAATCACAAGTTCTTTGTAAACTCAGAATTTATAGTTCGTAGTCGGTGATGAAATTGGGCATTTCATCTGCGAAGACTATAACGTGTCAACTACGATGATTTGTCTTGATCATGGAAGTGAAAACTTCTAGTTGATATGTTGATATGTTTTAAGAGTTAAAACATATTGAACTGGACCGCTGTGAGATTTATTATTCTTCTAACGACTGTCAAATGAATAATAAATCTCACGACTTATATTTGCATGAACTCTTAATCCTGAGAGAATAATGGACCTGATCATGAAGTGTAGGTTACTTTGATATATTAGGAGTGAGACCTAAAGTGACGGTCAAAACCTCAGTATGTTGGGCAGCCACATTTAGTGTTGATGGAACATATATTCTTAATATGGAATTCATAGTCTCTTGATAGAGATATAAAATATTCCCTTGAGATAAGTTTAATGGTTTCAGTTATTCAGAGAGTTAGGCCTAACCACTTTAGTAAGAAATTACTAAAGTATATATTTGTGAAATTGGATTTCATAAATATATAATGAATAACTTTAAAGAATTAAACCGGGTACTCAAGGATAAGATGTAGTAATTTACAAAGTGGCAGTCTACGTTTATGACTTTGTGTTACTACGATTATTTTATGAAGGGGTTACGTGTATAATAAAGTCTTGGGATATAATTATTAATAAGGCCTAGAGTGCAATTATATTTATATAATGGTATTAAATATAATAATGGTAACTTTGGACTTGTCAAGAGTTGACGGAAAAGCCCAAGGCCCATTGGAGCTAGTGTCTTGTTGGTCCCTTTTGGTCCCACTCCAAGCCACACACTAAAGCCCAATTGGAAAGGCCCAATAGGCCAGCCCAATTAGATAATCAGTTAGTTATAAAGGGAGAAACAACCAGAATTTTTATGAGAGGTGACTAGAAAAGAAAAGAAACGGTGTGTGAGAGAGTGTCAGACACACTTTCATTCTCCCTTTGGAAAACTGATTGAGAGACCATACATCTTGGGCGTAAAGTGGAATTGGAGTGAAGATTAAAAGTGTTCCCAAGTGCTTCTAATTTTTGTTTTGAATTTCCCCACACCAAGGTACGCTATCTTGTTCTTAAATTCTGAAATTTATGTAGTGCACGTTATCAATCATGAATGAAATAGACCCTAGTTCGTCGCTTCCGCTGTGGGTTTTGCATGAGATGCAAAACCATAATTTTTCCTTCATATGTGATATCCCTTTGCCAGCAAAGCAATTTATGCTTATTGACTTTTTCTTTTTGTGTTTATTGTTATTCACTTATTGTATTCTTTATTCTTGACCCACTGATTCTATGACTTAGCCTTTTGGCTTTTGTGTTTTTTGTCTTTTGAGTGAGGGTCGGCCGGCCAGGGCTTGCATTGTGTAGTTGGGTAGTAAAGTAAGTAAATTATAAATGAAAAAAAAATCTATGTTTTGATGTCATGGAAGCCTAAAGAAAGCACACATAATGCTTTCTCGATGGAACAGAAACTAAATGTTAGTTCCTAGTAGTAAACCTCGAATCCACAAGGGGTTCCCTGAATTGACAAGGAGAAGAAAACTAGAATCCACTAGAGAAATAATTTGACAAAAGTATGTGTTTATTGATAATAGTCTATTTTGCCTCTAATGGCTACAAAAAATATAAATACTAAGAAAAACGTCTAAAAATCCTAATTCGTATCAATTACGCTATTAGGTGACAAAATACCGAAATTACAAAAAATGGCAAAATTAAGTTAAATGTAGAATCATAGGCAACTGACCTTAGGGTTGTCCCAAAACAAACAAGGCCTTATTTTGAGTTTTAAACTAAAAGTTATTGAGGAAAAACAAATATTACTATAAATAGAAAAAACACTATTTTCGAGGCCTTAATGAAGGAATTCACCTAATTTTTGGGGGATTCAAATCATGAGTCTAGATCAGAATGACGTTTCCCTTTAACTTGCCAAATTTCATGTACTTTCGACACTGTCACCCCAATGACCTCTATTGGCACCCCCCTTTGATCTTGCGTTGTGACTTCCTGCACCCCTGCTGCTCTAGGAAGGCAAGTGCTGTCTGTTCTACATTAATCTCCCCCACTTGAAAATAACTCGACCCTGAGTTCCCACTATTTGGTTCATCAAGAGGATGATAATCATACAAGTTAGCAACATTAAAGGTAGAAGATATGCTCATGTCTAGAGGAGAGCAATCACATAAACATTGTTGCTGATCTTCTTAGTAATCTAAAATGGCCAATACTTCTTGTCCTTCAATTTGTTGTAGGTACCAACAAGAAATCTCTCCTTTCTAAGATAGACCAGCACTAAATCCTCAACATTGAAGATCTTCTCATGCCGCTTCTTATCAACAGCTTCCTTGTACTTGGCATTTGTAGCTTCAAGTTTTTGCCTTACCTCCTCTTGCGTGGCTTAAATATGGTCATCCATAGTCTCTGTTGCTTGACTCACTCTTGGAAGCTTAGGTAAAGGTAACAAGTCCAAAGCGTGATTTGGGGCATATTATAGACGATGGCAAATGGAGACTTACCAGTGCTTCTGCTGACTAAGCTGTTGTAAGCAAACTCTACTTGGGACAATGCAAGATCCCACTTCTTGGGCTTTTCACCTGAGATATACCGGATCAAATTCTCCAAAGTGTGATTAACCACTTCTATATGGCCATCAGTTTGAGGATGACTGGTGCTACTGTAATTCAAGGAAGTATCAAAACGCCTCCACAAAGTTTGCTAGAAGTGACTAACGAACTTGGTATCCCGGTCAAAGGTGATGGACTTTGGAACTCCATGCAAATGCACAACTTCTTTAAAGAATAGATTGGTCACTCGAGAAGCATCTGATGTCTTCTTGCATGCTATGAAATGGGACATCTTTTAGTACTTGTCAACCACAACAAAAATAGAATCCATACCTCACCAGGTTCGAGGAAGACCCAGCATAAAGTCCATAGATAGATCCTCCCATTGTGCTTGTGGAACTGGCAAAGACGTGCATAAACTAGTTTTCTGAGATTGACCTTTGGTAGTTTGGCAAATTAGACACTTTCTCACGTGATTGCCAACATCCCTCTTGAGTTGTGGCCAATAATATCTCTCCTCCACTAGTGCAATAGTTTTATCTCTGCCCATATGTCAACCCAAACCTCCACCATGCAGCTCCCTAATAATCTGCTCCCTCAATGAACTTTTAGGGATGCATTATTGATTTCCCTGAAAGAGGAAACCATCCTAGATGTACATACTATTGACAGCAGTATGAGTTTGTTGACACTTACCCTGAATATCATCGAAATCCTTATCATTCTCATATAGCTCCTTAAGGCAATTAAACCCTACAACTTCAGTACATGGGGTGGCCAATAAAGATGCTCGCCTACTAAGCGCATCTGCTACCTTATTAGTGACACCAGACTTGTACTTCAATGCGAAATGAAAGCGCTGTATATAAACTACACACTGAGCATGCATCCTTCTAATACTAACTTGACTGTTGATGTGCTTCAATGCCTGATGATCTACAGCTTATTGAGTGTAGACTAGCTCCAGAAGCTAAATCAATGCAATGCTGGATGTCGTGCATTGGTGGTAAACCTACAGGCAGCTCTTCTGGAAAAAGTTCTTCAAACTCCTTAATCAATGGTTGAATTACCTCAGGTATCTCAGCAACCTTCTTTGGCTCGCCATTCGTCACCCCTACAACATATACATGCTTCAACTCCTTACACTCCTTATCAAACTCATCCTTATTGTTGACTATGAAAAGTGATGGCTTCCCCTCCACTTTAAAAGGTTTGGGTATACTGCCTTCCTTAATAGGACCAAGGACAATTTTTTTTGCCATTCTTAAATAACACATACACATTATCCTTACACTTATGAGTAGCATCTACATCATGCTACCAAGGTCTATCCAATATTAAATGACATGTGCCCATTTCAACAACATCACAAACTACTTCATCTACATAACATTTACCCATAGAAAAAGTAACACGATATTGTTGAGTATCAAGAGTTTCCGTACCTTTCTTGATCCAACCTATCTTGTACAGAGAGGTATGCTTTTCTGTTTTTAGTCCTAGCTTGGTAACCAAACTCTTCAACGCGATGTTCTCTACACTACCACTGTAATGATCAAATCACAGACCTTCTTACTGATGGTGCATTGTGCTCGAAAGATCTCGTTCCACCCTCGGTGTAAGCAACAACCTCTGAATCACCAAAGACCTCCCTAATCGCACGCCTTCCTCATCTTCTTGGACTTTATTGGGATCATAGGCATATGGATCATCATCATTATACATTTCTTCACCATCATACATTTCTTCACCATCCTGTTCACCTTTTGCCTCGCCCTCTTCTACCACCACCAGATTCACTACGGCTCACTTAGGGTAAGTACTAGATCGATGCCTTGGTTCTTTGCACTTGTAGCACTTATTTCCAATTGGCTTAGCATAGGGGTTGGCGTTCGCCATCATCTAGGCTGTGGAACTTGATATTGCCACTGTGGACAGGTTGACACCGCTCTTCTCCTAACCACAGGTTGTGATCATGGCGTAAACATGGGTTGTTTACCTTTGTTGGCAGTGGAATTAGAGGACTCCAAATTTTGGTTGGAAAACTTCAAACCTGCCCTGAGATGCTGATATTCTATTTTCTTGGATAGGGTTGCAGCCTTATTTAAAGTATATAGGGTTTGTAGGGATACATGATCTCGGATGGAAAATAGCAACCCGTGTACAAATCTATATATTCATTGATCTTCAGTTTCCTCCATATCATTGTGATTTGCTAGCCTGTCAGACTTCTCCATGTACTCATTAATTGTCCAAGTACCCTACCTGCAATCTTGGTACTGTTTAAACAACTCCTGCTGGTACTTTGGTAGTAAGAATTGATCTGCCATTAATCTCTTCATTCTCCTCCATGATTGTATTGGAAACTTTTGTTCACAGGTACGGTTTAATTGAACATGATCCACCAAGCAGATGCTCCTACCTTTAATTTGTAGGCCACCAAACACACATGTTTGTCATCCATAGTATCCACATAATCAAAAAAAAATTCACCTCACTGACCCAATCTAGATTCTCTTCAATGGAGACATTGCCATTAAATGGTAATTCTACTTTCATCTGATAATCCCTCTACCCTTGATAATCTAGACCATCATCCCTCGCAAGATCACGATGATTCCCAAAGACACTTTTTGCGTACTCATCGTCCTCACTGTTCTCTTCACTGGAGTCTTGCTGCTTGTTTCGGTTTGGACCCCAATGGGGAGGGCCATGCATTATCATGTCGTTCTTCGTCATCACAATTAGGGTTTCAATTAAGCAAGGTGGGAAGCACTTCTTGAACTTGGTCCAGAGTCTGCTGGGTTGAATCATGAAACTATTGATTTTCATCACGAAAATCAAGGAACTTAGCCCTAGTGAAGACTGGGTTTTTGACATCGTCACTGCCATCAATGTTGTGGCGGTCACCATCTCGCTGGTTAGCCATCAAACCAAGATAAGTCAAGTCTCTAATACCAATTGATGTCATGGAAGCCTAAAGAAAGCACACACGATGCTCTCTTGATGGAACAAAAGCTAAATTGTTAGTTCTTGGTAGTAAACCTCGTATCCACGAGGGGTTCCCTGAATCCATAAGGAGAAGAAAACTAAAATCCACAAGATAAATAATTTGACAAAAATCCGTGTTTACTGATAATAGTTTGTTTTGCTTCTAATGACTACAAACATATAAATACTGTGAAAAACTTCCAAAAACTTTAATTCGTACTAATTACGCGATTATATGACCAAATATTGAAATTTACCAAAAATGGAAAAATTGAGTTAAATGCAGAATCATAAACTACTGACCTTAAGGGTCATCTCAAAATAGACGGGACCTTATTTTGACTTTTAAACTATAAGTTATTAAGGAAAAACAAATATTACTATAAATAGTAAAAAAAAAACTATTTTTGGGGCCTTAATGAAGGAATTCGCCTAAATTTTGGCGATGTTCATAACATGAATCTATATCAGATCACCGTTTCCCTTCAACTTGCCAAATTTCATTTAATTCCAACACTATCACCTCGATGGCCTCTATTGGCACTCCCCTTTGATTTTGTGTTGTGACTTCCTGTGCCCCTACTGCTCCAAGAAGGCAAGTGCTATATGTTCTACATTGTTGTTAATTTGTTTTGTTTATGTTGTTTGTTTATACTTTTGATCGATCTGTTTATTTAATTTTTTTATCCTAAAAGGTCATTACTTAACTAAAGGTGTACTTATATTATAATTCATGTAAGAATGAATTTTATATGATAATTTATTATATCTCTCTCTCAAGTTAGTTTATCATTTTTTAAGTTGATTTATTTGTTGGGGATTGAAATTAGGTGCCAAATAATGAGCAAATGACAAACAATTGATGCATTCTTTTAAGAAAAAAAAAAATTAGTCATTCAGAACTTAGGACATTTGTAAAAACAAATGTTGATACTTCAATGCCTAATGAGCGTTCCTTCAAATGTTTAAGAATTCAATCTAAAGGGATAGACCGTGATCCAGGATCACGTAAAGAAATAAATGAATTCTTTGTCAATGAACAAGATGAATTTTGACATACTTCTCATAGCTAGTCCATATCAACCTGGAAATATTGAGTATCCATACAATGGACCGAAAAATCATTGTCGTAGTTTTTAATCTTCGTGGTTTGAATCACATTCAAATTGGTTCAAATACTCACCTTCAACGGATGCAACCTATTGTCTACCCTGCTACCTTTTTGGTAAGAAACAAACAGGTCATCTTGGATTAGATGCATTCACTGAAAAAGGTTTTAATAATTGGAAAAATGTGAAAGATGGAGTGAATTGTTCTTTAATTGGTCATGAGGGGAAAGATCCAAATACACCAGATAAAATTGCTGTGAAATGTTGGGAGGATCTATGGAATTATTCAGGACATATTGACAAGCTAGTTAAGAAAAAATATCAAAAGAAATAGAGAATAATCGATTGCGGCTCAAGACCTCAATAGAGTGTGCTCAATGGCTAGCATTCCAAGATTGTGCTTTTAGAGGTCATGATGAAAGCCTTGATTCAAAAAATTGAGGTAACTTTATTGAATTGATAAAACACATCAACTTTCAATGAATATGTAGCTAGAGCTGTCTTGGAAAATGCTCCATGGAATGCCAAATATATGTTAACCACAATTCAAAAGGAGATTTTGTACATTCTAGCTAGTAAAGTGTGAAATGCTATTCATGAAGAAACTGGGGATGCAGAATTTTGAATTCTAGTTGATGAAGCTCGAGATGAGTCGAAGAGAGAAAATGACCATTATTTTGAGGTTTGTTGATAAAGAAGGTTTCATTAAAGAGTGTTTCTTTCATGTTGCGCATGTTAGAGACACTACTGAATTGACCTTAAAGAATGAGATATGTGTTATCCTTTCTTGTTACAACCTCCACATTGAAAATATTTGAGGTCAAGGATATGATGTGGCTAGTAACACGTGTAATGAATGGAATGGATTACAAGCTCCGTTTCTTAAAGATTTCCCATATGCTTATTATGTACATTGCATGACTTATAGGTTGTAATTAGCTCTAATTACAACATCTAAAGAAGTAAAAGTTTCTCATCAATTCTTAAATCATTTGATTAATATTATCAATATTGTTGTTGGTTCTAGTAAGCGTGATGGTGAATTGCAATATGCTGAAGTAGAACAAGTTGAGAATATGATCGCTTCTAATGATACTAAGACTGGAAGAGGTGTAAAACAGATTGGTACTTTGCAACGTGCTAGAGATACTAGGTGGGGATCTTATTTTCAATCTATTTTTTAGTTTGATAAAAAACATTTATGCTACTTGCAAAGCCATCAACACTATCTCTAAGGAAGGGGCTAACTATAAACAACATAGTGATGCCGAGGGAGCTTAATAGGTATTAACATCATTTGAATTTATTTTAATCTTGCATTTGTTGAAAGAGATAATGAGAATTACTAATATTCTTTGTCAAGCTTTGCAATAACATTGTCAAGACCTTTTAAAGGCCATGCATTTAGTTTCAAAAACAAAATCACCTATTCAAAAGTTGAGAGATGATGGATGGGAGCCTCTACTTGCTAGTGTTATATCATTCTGTGAGCAACATGAAATTTATATTCTTGATATGTTACCCTAAAGATGGAGGTAGATGTCGTTGTCAAGATAAAGATTTAACAATAGAATATCATTTTAGAATTGGCATATTTACAGTTATGATAGACTTTCAATTGCAATAATTGAAAAGTAGATTTTGTGAGCTAACAACGAAACTTGTTATTCTTAGTTCATCTTTAAATCCCAAGGATGCTTTTGGATTATTCAAAATTGTTGATATATGCAGTTTGGTTAAGAAATATTATCGTCAAGATTTCACTGAACAAGAACAAGAAATTTTGGAGTCTCAATTACAACATTATGAGCTTGATGTGACAAAACATCTAGATTTTCAGACTATGAGTACAATTTTTGAGCTATGTAGGGGATTAAAAATTTCAGGCAAATCTAAAATCTAATTTTTGATTGATAGACTTATTTGTCTTATGTTGACCCTTCTAGGCAAGCTCACTGAACCATCAACACTCTCACAACACCACTAAACTACCACCTCCAACACCACCAGTGTTGCAGTGAGCTGCCACCCAAATTGCAATTCAAAAACAAAGAAACGAAAATAATAATAATAATAATAATAAAAAAAAAAATCATGAGAAGAGGAAGCTTTCAACTCACGGGATTGGAGCAACAAAGTGGCGATAGTGGCGATATTTGAGTGTGAATCGAAGTAGGGCGAGCAACGAAGGTGCCAGTGGCGACAATAACACTAGCTGATGACAAACATTTGCACTTTGAGAGAGAGAGAGGGGCTTTGTGAGAAACATAGGGGGTTGCTCTTTAAATTTTGTAAAATGTTTAACAGTTGGCTTTTTGTAAAACATTTTAATTCGATTTAGGCAAATTTTGGGAAAATATAATTTTAGAAAAATTTTGGGAAAAAAATTTAGAAAAATTTTGGGTTGAAAATGTAATTTTGGGAAAAATTGAGGGATTGAACGTGATTTGAAAATTGTTATTGTTTTACTTATTATTATTTCTTGGATTTTGGATTTTAATTTGAGTTTTTTTACTTATTTTTAATGCGATGGGAGTGGATTAAATTGTTATGGATTTAAAAAATCCAATGGGCTTGAGTTCTTCACGTTTTTTTACTCAAATTTGGGCCTTTTAGTTTAAGTTGGTTTGAGTAGAAATTTGATTTAAATATGGGTTGGTTGAAAGTGTTGGGTAGACATCTTAAGATTGGGCTTCCGCTTTATTAAAATCAACGTGAATACTGATATGCTTTTTGGTCTTTCATTTGATATATTTGGATTGTACCATATGCCACATTTTGATTATAGCTATAAAAGTCATGTTTTTCTAATAGCATGTAAGAAGCTTATATAAAATGCTATGGTGAGGCCTAATATGTAGTATCATATTGGGTCCATTGATAATTGTTATCAAATTTATTATATAAAATTTTTTAAGAAATTAAAATAATATATGTTTGGTGTGTTTAGGCTATACACTAGGATTACTGCAACTGTGGTTGTGCTTCATGCTAAATTGATCCATTTTGCTAATCAGCCTAAACTATTTCCTTCAGTTATGAATGGACATGGAGAAGTGGCATGTGCGGATCATGCCTGCCTATGGTAAAACGCTTGTTAACTAATTAAGTATAAAATTGCTCGTAATTGTTTAAACATTTGATAATCAAAATTATTCTTTTTCAATAATCACTACAAGTGCAATACTCAGTTGAGTTAAATCAGTCTTTCAAGGAACAATTTGAGAAATTAAGCGACGGGACCAAAACTGTTGTACCAAGTACGTGACAGCCTCTCAATGCTAATAATGGAAAGAGCTAATACCCTTTATCAAAACTGAAAGAAATTTGAGAAGAAAACTCTCTCTCTTAATTGATTTATTGACCAACACAACTTGCTCTGTTCTTATACATCGAGAACAGAGACTTTTGGGTACCAAGCAGAAGCTGAAAAACTCACTGATTCTAACTGCTTGAAATAAGTGACATAGCATGATCAGTAGGAAATGGACACCTAGATTAATCAATCACGTGTTATCCACGTTTGACAACTGAAAGTACTAACAATACTCGCTGTCAGTTGCTGAAACACAAATCTTAACTTGCTGTTGATTGATCTGCATCATTTCTGCTACTTTGAGACCTTCTACAATGCAAAAAGTAGCGTTTAGGAGCTTCATAACATAAATCAACGCACAAGTTACCACAATCTAACCAAACATTGCCACAAATCTTCGAAAGGTTGCCAAAGAATTCGAGCACATTTTCGAAATCCCAAGAAATACAACTCATGCTCCAGATTAATTCGTTGTAATAATGCGAACATCCGATGATAATGAAAAGGGCAGGGATGAAGAAGAACAATCCAATAATGACACAATTGGAAATGGCAAGACCCAAGGAATGCATTAACACAGCGAATGTGGCGGTGACAAAAGCCAGCAACATTGCTCCCATGGCAGATATGGAAAGGCAGAAGGCCAGTGAGGCCATTAGGAAAGTAAAGCGCCCAGGATTGTTGTCGCGAAACAACAGTGGCATGTATAGGTAAATAAAGGCAGCAGAACAAGACTGCACCATGGCTATGGTATTTGTAATAATAAATGCTTTGAAAGCAGTATTTCTTATCAGAATTGGAGAGCCTGAGTGTGGCCCTGCATCGTGACCTATGAAAAACCCAGGCATGGTAACACCTGCTGTAAAAGCCACGGTTGCAATGTTTGTTTCCACTACCAAATGGACTTGGGATGCTTCTTTCATCATAGAAACAAATCGGGCTTTACGAGCCTCCCACTTAGCCTTCCGGAGTTCCTTGTCACATTTTTCCTTTGGTTTAACATCATCTCCTAAGAGTCTTCGAAATCCTGCAGGACGGTAATTGTACCCAAATGCACGTCTAATCTCCGTATACAACTGTGTTACTTTTTATCTTATAATTCTTCACTAGTTAGAGCTATGTCAAAAGGGTCGAGGTTTTCTTCGTTGAAGGCCATTTTATCGACTCTAGAATTGCACATTAGAGTCTTTATATACTTCAATGATTTGGAATAGTGATGGAGAGGTGTGTTACCTTTGGCATCCTTTTCATTCCAAAGGTTGCCGAGTGATGCTGTATCTAGGATGACCTGCACTGCATACTTAGCCCAATAACTAGATGAGTTCACTGCAAAATGGAGTGCATTCCAGCCTCTCTTGTCTACTAGTTCGCAACAATAGGACAATATTTTAACAACTCTTTCATTATATCATCATCGCCTTGATGGGCTGCAATGTGAAGAGCTGTCATGTCCTTTGCATCTTTCATGTATGCTATAGATCTATCAATTAGAAATCTCTATTTCTATGATCAAGACAAATCATCTTAGTTGATATCTTATAGTCTTCGCAGATGAAATGTCCAATTTTATTATCGACTACGAACTGCAATTCTGAATTTACAAAGAACTTATGATTTATATCTTCTGTGACTTTTTACATAAATCACATACTATACATCTTATGGATTATATGATAATGTCTCAATATTCATGTTACTATTATTTTAGATAATAATAAAACAATTTTATTAAACACAACATTAAGTCATACATAATGTTATACATAGCATCATACAATAAGATTTAAGGGCACATATCCTAACAATCCTCCACTTGCCCTAAAGACTATTGTGCACTAATCTAACTCCTATCTCCTCCAAATGTGACTTGAAAGTTCTTTGAGGCAAGACTTTGGTAAAAGGATCCACTAGATTCTTTGTACCATTAATCTTTGTTACAACCACATCTCCTCGAGCAACAATGTCTCGAATGATATGGTACTTTCTTTCTATGTGCTTTCCTTTCTTGTGATTCTTTGGATCTTTGGATTGTGCAACCGCTCTACTATTGTCACAGAACAATATAATGGGAACTTGCTCAATTCTCAGAACACCAAGATCAAAAAGGAATTTCTTGAGCCAAACAGCCTCCTTTGCCGCCTCACAAGCAGCAACATATTCGGCTTTCATGGTAGAGTCAGCAATACAAGATTGCTTAACACTCCTCCAACTTATGGTTCCACCTCCTAAAGTGAAAACACAACCCGACATGGATTTTCTGAAATCTAGATCCAATTGAAAATTTGAATTTGTATAACCAATGAAAATCAAATCCTCATACTGGTAAACAAGCATATAATCTCTCGCTCTCCTAAGATACTTGAGAATATGCTTTACAGTTAGCCAATGTTTAGGTCCTAGATTTGATTGATATCGGCTGACTATGCCAGTTGAATAACAAATATCTGGTCTAGTACAAAACATGGCATACATGAGACTTCCTACTGTAGAAGTATAAAGAACTTATCTCATCATGTTTTCTTCCTCTTGAGTTTTAGGCCTTTGGTCATCAAACAGAGGAACTCCATGTCTAAAAGAAAGTAATCATTTCTTGGAGTTTTGCATGCTAAACCGTTCTAGAACCTTATCTATATATCTAGCTTGTGACAAACCCAACTTCCTATTCTTTTGATCTCGCCAAAACTTGATCCCTAGAATATAGTTAGCTTCGCCCAAGTCCTTTATATCAAATTGGCTAGACAACCAAATCTTTACTGTTGACATTACCCCCACATTATTTCCAATGAGTAAAATATCATCAACATAAAACACTAGGAATATTACTACTTTGTCTTGATGTCTCTTGTACACACATGGTTCATCAGGATTTTTTTCAAAACCAAATGATTTGATTACCTAATTAAATCTGATGTTCCATGACCTAGATGCTTGCTTAAGTCCATAAATGGAGCTTTTCAACTTCCATATTATATGTTTTTGGTTCTTTGCTATAAAACCTTCTAGTTGCATCATATGGATTTCCTCTTCAAGGTTGCCATTTAGAAATGTAGTCTTGACAACCATTTGTCAAATCTCATAATCATAATGAGTAGCAATGGATAAAAGAATTCTGATAGATTTAAATATTGCTACTGGTGAAAAGGTTTCTTCATAATTAATACCTTCTTTTTGTGTATACCCTTTTGCCACTAGCCTTGCTTTATATGTATTTAGACTATTTAGTGCGATCCTTGACCCCACATTGAGATGGACCGGTCTCAATCTTTGAATGCTCCACCATATTTTGATGGTAGCAACTATGCCTTTTGGAAGGTAAGAATGAGAGCATTCTTATTTTCAATAGGTGAATCTGTTTGGGATGCTATTGATGTCGGCTGGATTAGGCCGAAGGCAGCCAAATCCACATGGGACGAGGCAACCAAATCCATATGGGATAAGGCAGCCCTCGCGGCGTCTAATGCAAATATCAAAGCACTTAATGCTATTTTTTGTGGTGTATCTCCAGATGAGTTCCACAGGATATCTCACATAACCATTGCCAAGGAGGTATGGCAGATATTGGAGACCACGTACGAGGGAACGAAGAAAGTTAAAGACACCAAGTTGCAGATGCTGACCACTTAGTTTGAGGAGCTGAAAATGAGTGAGGATGAGTCCTTTGACTCTTTCTATAATAAGCTGAATGAAGTGGTCATCAGCAAATTTAATTTGGGAGAGAAAACGAAGGACTTGAAAGTTGAACGGAAAATTCTTCGTTCATTGCTAGAGAGATTCCGTGCAAAGGTGATTGCAATTGAGGAGAGCAAGGACCTGGATGAAATCAAAGTCCAAAAGCTGATTGGCTCTCTCCAAACATATGAGCTTTCATTGCCAAATCAAAGAAAGAGCAAATCACTTGCTCTTAAGACGATAAATGAAAGGGTAGAAGCACACGACTCATTAGATGAGGATGTAGTCGAAAAGGATGTAGCTTACCTTGCAAAGAATTTTCGAAAATTCCTGAAGTTCAAGAACAGTGAGAAGTTTGGTGATAAAGGGAAATTCATAAGTTCCGGAAAGGAGAAAAAGGACGTCAAAAAGAGAGACGGGAAAGAGTCCCAATTTACCTAAGGAGTTAGTTGTTTTGAATGTAATGGGCATGGCCATTTCAAAAAGGAATGTCCTAATTATTTGAGATCGAAAGGGAAGGCTTATGCCACCACTCTCAGTGACTCAGATTCTTCTACCTCTGATTCGGAAGATAGCTATGATGAAGAAGGGAATTTCTCAGCGTTCATGACTATTGCTCATGTTGAGTCTTTAGAGGACTTGAATATGCTTATGCAAGAGCTTGGGGGAGCATAGTGATGAGGAATCCATGGGTAATATAGAAGAATTGGATGCTGAAGAAGGTGAAGATACAACTGGTCTTCAAGAGAACTACAATTCACTCCTTGAGAAGTTGGGAGAGTATGCAAGGGTGGCTAAGGTAGCTGTAAAGAAGATGAAGAAAGCAGAGGAGGACTATCGAAGTCTTCTAGTGAGATACAAAGAGGCAAAGTGTGAGATTGAGACGCTAAATGGAGAACTAACCGAAGCTTACACCAAGGTGAGATTCCTTGAGCTTGAGGTGGTTCAAGCAAATGCCAAAATAGAGCGTGTATCCACAAAGAAGCTCGATGATGTCCTTTCCTCTCAATTTTTTTTTATGACAGAACTGGATTAGGATACACCGAGAAAGTAGCTCAATTGTGAATACCTCTAAAGAAGTGAAGTTGTGAAGGCCAAAGAGCCGGCTATAGTTTCTCCTACTGTGGAGAAGGCCAATGTTAAGAAGAAGAAGAATGTGGCTGACTAGCGGGTGTTGAACAAGTCCCGTAATCAATCTATGGTCAGGTTGGAAGCCAGAGCAAAATCTCTTCCACGATCACAACGAGGTCCTAGAACGAACCATGTATGCCATCACTGCGGACTTTAAGGGCACACTTGACCAAATTGTCATAAGCTGAAAGCATTAAGAAATGCTAGTGATCAAAGGTCAAAAGAACCAAGAAAGGACAAGACAACTTGGGCTGTTGAACCATCAAGAGGTCGAAATGGTGATCTTGGAATGATAGACGTGATGAAGATGATTGGTGTTTTCAACTGCTTGGAAAGCTTCATAAGAAGGTTTGAAAGTCCTAACTCTTGTACCCAATCCTATAGGGATATCACCCCAAATGCACGTGATGTGTGGGTGAAAAAGGGTACTCATGCATAAGCATTACAACATGTCCATGCATCAGTTCTTCCTATGTCGTGTGAAATGCTTGTTTGTATGTTTATTGGTTGTTTGTTTCTTTTCGCTTTAAATGTTTTCACATTGCTGTTTTGATCAATCTTTTCTTGTTTTTCTTTGTGTCAAAAATCCCAAAACACATAAAAAGTAGAAAATCCTAAAAGCTTGATCGTCTTTGTTGAGTTTGTCTTAAAACATGTTTTGCCGTGTACCTTTGTACTAATGGCCTTGTGCATCTTCGAGCATAGCTTGTTCCCTATGCACTCATATTATTGTGAGAGAAATCTTGACATCTATGTGACTGTTGTAAATAGATCTTCAAACTTGTCATGAATAATTAGTGAATGGTTTTTGTCGATCTTGAGACATGCATAGACTTGTGCCTATATATCTTCCCACTCTTTTATTTATTTTTTTGCTTAAATGAGCTCACCAAATGTAAATCTCTAGATGAAAAGAGATTTTGAGCTGCAAAAGCCTGCGCAGATACTAGTATTTAACTAAGAAAAAGGGAAAGCGACCTTTATAAAAATTGTGATGCCCAACAAGCCAAAGGCTATCTCATCAATTGAAATATCAAAATTTTTGGCATCAATCTCACAATAAAATGTATTGATTCAAAAAGATCAAATGATATGTTGTATATTGAGCCAAATGAAAAGTTTCAATCTTATGCTATCAAGTTTTGTGGGAGGTCATATATGCATATTTCTATAATTGAGATGGGTCACATTATCTAGTGCTAATTGTGTATGTCGTGGTTGAATTGATCATTGAAGCTTCACATTAGACTAAGGACTATCTCATTTTTGATACCCACACACATCGCACAAGCCTATGATCAATGAATGCCATATTCATTTGTGTGATTGTACTTGGTTAAATGTGTTTTCACATGCTTAATCAATGTTAATCAAACACAAAAAGATTTTTGAGTTTTTTGAGTTGTGTTTGGAATGTTTTTTTTATTTTTTTTCAAAAATGTCAAAATTTCAAAAACAGTGTTGCCCTGTTTTGGCGACTCAATCGCAGTTGGTCCAGTCGCATGCCCCAGTCGCGAGCCCATACAGAGATTTCTCGCGACTCACTAGCAGGTCATTGTCCCAGTCGAGAAAAATACTTAGAATATTTTTCAAAATTGGGTCTTTATGTTTTTTGTGGCTTAGAGTGGCGACTTGTTCACTGGTGGAAGGTCTAGCCGTGAGGGGTACACAGAGATTTTTGCGGCTTACCTCACGACTTTCTCGCGGGTAGAACTTCCAGTCGCGAAAAACACTTAAACAAATTTTTCAAATTTTTGTTTTTAAGTGCTCTAGCAACTGAGACTGGCGACTTGCACGCGACTTGAATCAGTAGTGAGAAACGTGTGTTTTGCGTTTTATGGTCTGTTTTTTTAAAAACTTTTTCAGTTTTCCCTCGAACTTTTGTGACTATTCATTACTTTCCCCGTTTATACCTCTCTCAAACTCACCGTGTTTCTCACATAAAACACCATTGTTCTTCATCATCTCAACTTCAATCCTCAAGAAAAGGTATGGGTTTTCTCATTTTCACTGCATATTTCATGGTTATAGCCTTGTTTTTTCCTGGATTCTTAAGTTGTTGCTTGAGTTTTGCAATTTGTATGTTCGTACATGGGTTTGGTTATTTTGGTTGAGTTTATTGAATGGTTTTTGTTAATATTGATAATGTGTTGCTTATACATGAATACATGCTTCAATACTGCATACTTGGTTCAGCTTCCATGGTTAAGTGATATGTCTTTTTACATAACAATCAGTGTTTCTTTCATGGACTAACTTGGATCTAATCAAGTTTATGTTTTTGTCGTGTGGTTTGGCAATTGGTTCTTTGCTGTGTGGATGTTATTTAGCAGATGTCTCGTCATTCCTCTCAAGGAAAAGAGCCTGTAATTGATGTTCCATCATCCCCTATTTCAAAATGGACTCGACGTTCATCTCAAGCATCAAACAATGAGAGATTCAAGACTCCCCTCGATTCACAGACTTTCTTGAGCATCATTGAAGATGCTCTTATTGTAGTAGAAAGGGTTGTAAAATTTGATACCCTGGGGACAACATTTATCCCTAGGATTTTTGAAACAAAAAATTGGGCTAATTTTTTTGGGAAGTTTGAGGATCCGATTGATGAATTGGTTAAGGAGTTCTATTCAAATGCTAGATACACCGAAGTTGAATTGTAGTGTTGGGTACGAGGAAGGGAGTTCAGCATTAATCCAAATTACATTGCGAAGGCTCTTTGAATCAATAGACCGGCAAATGTAAACCTCACTCCATATGATGATAGACTTCCTAAGGTACAAGATATTCTTCAAATTCTTGGGCTAGATCATGAGATTTCATCAAAAGGCAAGTCCATTGGAACAGCAAAGTTTGCACCAGACTTGACAACTCTCAAATTGATCATGTTCTTCAACCATTATCCACTCTCGAACACTGCATTTATCAACCTTGGTCGAGCACAATTCCTATGTGATCTCATCACTAGAGCTCCGATTGACATTTGTATTTTGTACCCATATTTTTCAAACCATTGGGAAAAAAACAGCACGGTTAGTACACGAACATGCCTTCCTTTTTGTAGTCTTCTTGTGAAGATCATGGTTCTTGAAGCTGTTCATCCCCTAACAGATGGAAAAATTTTGGCTTGTCTTCGACCGCTATCCATGATATCTCTTCAAGCAAGTAAGAGTCACTCTTCTAAAGCACCTAAGAGTGAATCCTTCATTCATGCCACTCCATCCGGTCATGGCTCAGCTACGCCTATGCATACAGAGACTTCTCCTCCCATTACTCCTGAGCTACAGATAACTAGCACTCAGCCTGTACACCCTAGCTCTCATGATGACAAGATGAGCTCTTTGATTGAGGATCTGTATAAGCGTATTTCCTAATTTGAAAAAGTTCTATACTCCACCAACAACCAAGTTCAAATGCGTCTCACAACCATTGAGACACAGTTAGATGCTATTCAATAAAAGCTGGAAGAAAGCCTTTAGCTATTCGTGCCAAAAAGGGGGAGAGATGGCATATAGTAAGGTGGAGAGTAATACAAGAATGGGAAGTTTGCATAATGAAAGGGGGAGTTATGTGAGCTCAAGAGAAGGAATACTGATTTATACACACACACACACACACACACTCTTTTGGCTGACTTGTTTTTAGCTTATTTGTTTATTGCTGTCTTGGATCATTTTTATATATTGAAGATGTTTTTCAGTCTTGTGTTTTGGACCCATATTCCTTTTATAAGCTTTTAGGGCTTGTTTTCTATATTTTGTAGACTTTTATGGTTTGTACCATGCTTATGTAGCCTTTTTGTTTTTGTACCTATGCTTTGTAGCTTATGTACTTGATGGTATGCTATGCACTACTTTAAGTACATCACTCTTGTGTCCTAGTAGGATCTTGTTCCTAGATGCATATAGTTCATGTATTATGCATTGGTTGAGTGTTGGACATGCAAATGATTCTTTGCATTTAAGCTTAATAGCTTGCATGTCCAGATGTTCATTTCAAGTATGAATGAGCATTGTGGTCACTATTTTATAGTGATTGCCTGTATGGTCAAGTTTTGGTTTATTACTTTACTCCATTATGCTTGATCGCATTGTGCTTGTCTCATATGCATTACAAGTTTTTTTTTTTCCTGCATACAATGATCATATTATGTTGTTGTGTTTCAGGAGACACTTGTTATTATGTTTCAAGAGCTACATGGATTCTAGAGTTAGGTGTGAGTGAGTTTTGTTCAACTGTTTCCAACTCACATGTTAGTCTAGAGTTTGTTTTAGGGTTTTGTCACGAAATAGCCAAAGGGGGAGATTGTAAGGTTGAAATTTATCATCCATTTTGTTGGCTTTATTCCGTGTCAATTTTCTTGTAATTCAGCACTTAGAAACCTTGTACTTAGGTGGGATTCATGTAAGGGTAGTGTGTGAGAAAGTGTGAAGAAATGCTCAAGACTGTGCAGTGAAGCATGGACTCGCGGCTGGATCTCACAGGTGGCTCGCGGCTTGCAAGCCACCAGATGATGCACACGAGTGAAGCATACAGAGAAGATGAACAGTCACGCCAGCTAGAGCACTACAGGACAAAAAGTCCAATCTGTCCATTCTATTTGCTCGCGGCTTGAACTCGCGACTCGATCAAGTCGCGAGGCCAAGTCACCAGTTAGCTCTATTTTGAAAAAACTGACTCTTCGCATTCCTTTCTCTCTCCAGTATAAATACCCCTTATACCCACGAAATGTAGAGAGCTTCTAGAGAGAATTTTTGAGAGAGAAACCTTAAAGAAAATAAGATTGACTCATCCACAATCTTCACATAGAGACTCTTGAAATTCCTCTACTTTCTTCCTCTCTATTGTTATATCCTTGAGAGGTACATTACCAAAACTTTTTCTCGCCATACCCATATTTGTGAAAAGGTTGTTTGGTGCTTTGGGAAGCAGTTAAGAAGGGACCAATTTCATATTGGTTGATGCTATGGGCTGTAGTGGAATCCAGTAAGCTAGCAAAGAAATAGGTTCAGGGCAACCTCGTTGAAGTAGGAGCTTGGAGGGCTTAGGTACACTGGGTAGATTAGGCTTGGTGGGTCTTCTGTTGTCCATGTATCCCAACTACATTCTTTAGTGGATTATTGACCGCTTGGAGGGCGGCAGAGAGATTTTAGGCTGAGGGCTAAGGTTTCCTCTTAGATAACACATCGCTGTATTGTCCTTGTATTTGCATCTCTCTTCCCTTAATCTTTGCCATTTAATGTCTGCTGTGGATGTGATTTTATCTGGTTAAGATAATGTTATCAATTCTATTTTAGCTTATTTACTTTTCCGCATGTACATTGTTTGTTAATAAGCTTGAATTTGTATTTTGTTATTTGGGGGTCTAAATGTTCAAACGTGTTTTACACGGTTTTTGAACTTTCAGAACCGGACTTTTATGTGGTTCAAAAATACCCTCATTAATTATTAGTAACTTTTCTTAAAAATAGTGCCATAAATGTCAAAGTACAAATTTCATTTAAAATTTAAAATAAAAACTCCTAAAATTTAGGATTTTTTCCTTTCACGTTCATTTTTTTTATTCTCTAAAATTTAGCTTTTTCCATTCATTTTTCATCCAAGTAAAAGGAAAACACCCCTAATTTAAAAAATAAAAACCTAAGAGAAATCCTAAAATTTAGCCTTCTTTCCCCTCACATTCATCTTATTTTTCCTACCCAAAATATTCTCTATATCACTATACCACTTTTAAACACACTTTCAAAAAATAAATCACTGTTATTGCTTATATTTAAAGTTTACCATATTTATTTGATTAAAAAAAAAAAAATTTCCAAATTATAATAGATACAAATTATTAACTATAAAGTTGTGATTTACAACTATATTTTATGTTGGCTTTATTTCATGACAAAATTTTTTGTAATTGCATTAATTTATTTCCTTGTATTTTGTGTGATTTTATTGTATTGGGTTTAGTATTAAGTTGGTGAAGAATTGAGCATAAAATGAAGGTCAGTGCTGTTTTACGACTAGCTTGCAAGAAGTTCACGAGAAAGGTTCCGATGAAAAGGTCATGTGAGAAGCATATGTTGGAAGCTAAAGAGCCTAGTGTCAAGCTACATTTTGTGAGTACTTTGTGTCAGCTGCATTTTGTGAGTACTTTGTGTCAGGCTACATTTTGTGAGTACTTTGCGAGATAGGCCATCTCGCGAGGTATCTGTGAAACTCTCTGTCTGGAGGATTTTAAGTGTGACTTTTTTACCCTTCACCTATACTATATATTCCATCATTACCCATAAATGTAAAAAAAGCTATTTAGAGAGAAAAACCCTAGAAAGGTTTTCTACAACACAACACATCTACCTTTTAGAGAGAGAGCTACTCATCCTTAGTGAGAAATCATTGTAGTCTCTTCTCCTTCTGTCTTCCATTGTGATACCTTGAGAGGAGATTTGTACCTAAACACAACCCACACTTATTCAGAGTGTAGAGAGTGTTTTGGAGCTTAGGAAGCTTTCGGGAGTTGCCAAAAGAAGCCGATGAGGCTTGGCAGATGCAATCGTGCAGTATTGCAGGATTTAGAAAGCTAGTGAAGACAAGACTCCGAGAAATCCGTTGATAACAGGAGCTTGAAGGGTTCAATTACATTGGGTAGACTAGGCATGGAGGGTCTTTTGTTATTTGTGTACTCAAACTTATTCACTAGTAGATCGATTTCGACTTGGAGGGTCACAGAGAGGTTTTCACCAAGTTCTTTAGTTTCCTCTTTAATAACACGTCTTGGTGTTATCTTGTGTTTGCATCTCTCTTTCTTTACTCTTGTGCTTTACTTTTACTGTATATTTTTCACGTGCATGCACAAGAGTAGATCTGGTGATTGCGTTTCATTTACTGTTGTTCCGCACTTAGATAAGTTAGAGTAAAAGCAATTAAGCCGTAATTTAAAATTGGGGGTCCAAACAAGCTCTTATTTTTTCACACAAATCCTAGCTCTCATTAACCTTTACCCAAAAATATAGAAAAGCCCCTAAGCATACACAACGCTTGTGCTTAGAGGCTAGTAAATCTATATGAAAGTAGTATTACACCAATCACAGCTTGTCGTATCAATAAGTTATACAATAGGTTGTGGAAAATGTTTTATCTCAAATGCTCTGTTTGTTTCATTGTTCAATGTTTTCAATTTAAAACATTTTTAGTAAAACAATTTGAAGAGCTCATCAATGGCAGCCTAGCCACAAAAACTAGCATACCCTAGCAGAGAGAGAGAGAGAGAGAGAGAGAGAGAGAGAGAGAGAGAGAGAGAGAGAGAGAGAGAGAGAGAGAGAGAGAGAGAGAGAGATGAGGTTTCCAAATTTCATTGTTGAATGCATTCTTTTGTGAGCTTATGGAGTTGCTGAATTAGGATAAGTGCAACCTTTAAATATTGCTTAGATTTTAGAGGATATTTCTATTAGGACAAAATTTAGCTACAAAATTAGTTGTAGTCTTAAACTGCAGCCTTACTTAATATCTTTTTATTAGATGTGATTTTTGACAAATCCACTATTGAATTACATCTTCTTCTTATATCCTTCATGCTTACAAAATTTCTAGAAAATTAAAGATTAATAGTTTTGTCATCAATAAATTGTTTAAATTGTAAGTTTTTATTGTTTAAAACTATGCATAAAATATAAGTTTATAGATTATATCGTAAATAATATCCGAATGACATGAAATTTGACATGTGTATTAATAGCATATAGACCATGTAATTTAACGGTTAGATTTTTAAAATAAATAGTAATGTTTATTTTATTGAATAAAGTTGTAACTTTACTACAACTAATTTTGTAGTTAAATGTTGTCCTTTCGATTAGTTGTAAAAGCATTTGTACTATTTCTTTTGTTAGAGTTCTTTTACGATGTAATAGAGTTGCTTTAGCTCTTGCTAGTGCTCCTAAAGAGAATGAGATCGTTGTTTTGCTTGAAAAATGTCCCTCATTTCTCTTCCTCATTATTACTCATTATATTGAATAAAGGAAATCACTATTGCTTTTATTTCAACAAAAAAGAAAATGTAAGAATATTTTATGAAAACATTAAAACATATAGTTTGCCCATAAAAGCCACGAGTGCCATGATAACAATGATAAAAAAATAAATAAATAAATAAAAAAAAAAACTTCGCCATAAATTGCTTTGAGTGTCATTTGCACTTTAGACAGACTTGAACTTCTTTAGATAGCAGGTGTTAGTGGTTTGGAGTTTTAGAATAAAGGAGATCTAATGAAGAGCTTTTTTGTTAGACAAAGAATTGGCCCTAAGCTATAATTACATTATTACACAGTACTTGCAATTTTCAAAGACATTTAATGAGAATTTATATAAAATTATAAATAAGTGAAAAAAAATCTTGATATGAAACATTTTGGGGTACACCAAAGAAATTTACCAATATATGTTGAAATCCTTGTTAGCATTTGTTCTTCATAAGGATACTGAGAATGTGTTATTATGTAAGACTAATAATGCATTGTTGTATGAAATAATTCTTTTGTAGGACTAAGATCTCATTCTTTTATACGCAGAAGATTGATTAATTAAAAATCAAGATAGGTAATTCTTTAAAAAGATAGGTAATTGACAATTGGACTTCTAAGACATAAAGTATGGTTAAACAAAATGTAGATTACTGTATATTATAAAATTAATACCCTTGTAGTTTTTTTTTTTTTTTTTTTGGAGAAACAATACTCTTGTAGTTTATATTTGGTTAAATTATCATTTTGTTTCTCAAAGTTTCCGAAAAACAAAAATGTTAGTTTCATCCATAGATTTTTAATATAATCATTTTGGACCCTTACTTTTCAAATATGAGCAATTTAGCTAAATTGTCGCTTTTCCATACACAAAGTATTTAAGAGTTTAAAGAAAAAAGGGTTTGAGTTGCCAAATTAGTAGCATATAGTAATTGTCTCTTAAAAAATAAAAATCATCAATCGACTGCAAATATCAAACAAGCATATTTATTGAAATATTCTTTTAGATTGATATATGGTAATGAATTTAGTGCATAAATATTGAAAATTTAATTTAGAAATACATTGAATATGTTAAGAAATTTAATATGCAAGTGTATTTAATGTTGGATATTACAAAGAACTTTTATTAAGACATTTGTTAGTGAATGCAAAAAATACAAAATGAAACAATTTCACTATCTACCATTAATGTTTACTAAAATTACATTGACCTCCCTTGTATTTATTTATTTATTTATTTATTTTTGATACAACCTCCCCTATATTTCTAATTGTAAAAAGACCTCTATTTTTTAAAAATAAACTACAATCACATTTCTTGATAGTTACAACCATTAAATGAATTTTGCATATAATTTATAAAAATTTTGTATTTATGCATTTATCATCTTTACAAATGAAAATCCCATTTTCATTTCCATACGGATTTAAAAACAAAAGGAATTTTTTTTAATTAATATTAAATAACAAACCAAAATATGAAGAGTAATGTTACAACCACAAACTATTTTACAACATTTTTATAAAAGGCTGATCTGTCTAGTTTCTTATTGGTTTTCAACAAGGACCACTAATAACATCACTTTTTTTATTTACCAACAACCACTCACCACATTAGTATTTTTTAAACATTTTTGTAAAAAATTTTATATCTTTAACATTTTTCAAATATGAAAATGTATCAATATTACAAAATTCAATATCTCCCATCAAATAAATATAAGATATTTATTGCGATATATTTTTTTGATTGATACATAGCAATAAATTTAGTATAGAAATGTTGAAGATTTAATTTAAAAATACATTTAATGTGATAATAAATTTATCAAGAATGGGTATTTAATGCTGGATATTTATTGCAATCATTTGTTTTGATTGATATATTAGAATAAATTTATTATATAAATATTGAAAAATTAATTTAGAAATAAATTTAAAATTCTGAGAAATTTAATAAGCAAGTGTATTTAATGTTGGATATTTATTAAAATATTTTTTTTATTGATATATTGCAATAAATTTAGTATATAAATATTGAAAATTTAATTTAGAAATACATTTAATGTGTCAAGACATTTAATATGCAAGTGTATTTAACGTTGGGTATCACAAAGCACACTTATTAACACATTTGTTAATGAATGCTAAAAATAAAATAAAAAAAATGAAAAGATTGCACTATCGGCCATTGATGTTTACTAAAATTACATTGACCTTCCCTGTATTTTTAATTGTAAAAAGACCCGTGTTTCTTAAAACTGAACTACAATCACATTTCTTGCAACCTAAAACCATTAAATCAATTAAATGAAATTTAAATATAATTTAGGAAATTTTTGTATTTTTGCATTTATCCTCCTTTACAAATAAAAATCTCCTTTTTTTTTTTATCCATATGGGTTTAAAAATAAAAGAATTTTTTTTTAATCAAAATTCAGTAATAAACCAAAATATGAAAATGCATCAATATTGCAAGATTCAAAATACCAATCAAATAAATATAAGATATTTATTGCAATAATTTTTTTTGATTGATATAGGGAAATATATTTAGCATATATATATATATATATATATATATATATATATATAAATTTGAGATTAAATTCTATAAGGATGGGGTGTAAAACCCATGTTTTACACCATCCAATAAGTGATTGCCATATCAGTATTTTACTTAAAAATCAATACATCCTATCACATTTAATAACATCTCGATAGATTCCCAATTTGGTTGGATTTATATATGGGTATTAGAATTGATTAAGTGTGATTGTGTTTATTCTTAAATATGTGATAAGATGATGTGGCTTGTTGGGATTGGAGGGGTAAAACATGAGTTTTACACCACGTCCTTATAGAATTTAATCTCTTAAAATTTTAATTTAAAAATACATTTCACCTGTTAGACATGTAAAAAGAAAGTGTATTTAATGTTGGATATTTATGGCAATAATTGTTTTTTGGATTGTTATATGGCAATAAATTTAGTACATAAATATTGAAAATTTAATTTAAAAATACATTTAATGTACTTAGACATTTAATATGCAAGTGTATTTAATGTTGGATATTACAAAACACATTTGCTAAGACATTTGTTAGTGATTGCCAAAAATAAAAAATGAAAAAATTGTGCTATCTACCATTGATTTTTACTAAAATTATATTAACCTCCCTTGTATTTCTAATTGTAAAAAGAATTCTGTTTTTCAAAATATACTACAATCACATTTCTTGCAACTTAAAACCATTAAATCAATTATAAATATAATTTAGAAAATTTTGTATTTATGCGATTATCCTCCTTTACAAATGAAAATTCCATTTTCGTATCCATACGGATTTAAAGACAAAAGAAATTTTTTTAATAAACAATCAATAACAAACCAAACAATGAAGAGTAATGATACAACCACAAACTATTTTACAACATTTTCACAAAATGTTGATGTGGCCAGCTTCTTATTGATTTCATTTACGCCCACTATTAACATCACTTTTTTTATTAACTAAGAACTGCTCACTACATCAGCATTTTGTAAACATTTTTGAAAAAAAAAAGTGTACCTCTAGCATTAATCAAATATGAAAATGTAACAATATTGCAAAATTCAATATTTTCTTTCAAATAAATATTAAATATTTATTGAAATAAATTTTTTTTTGATTTATATATGGAAATAAATTTAGCATATAAATATTGAAGATTTATTTTAGAAATACATTTAATGTGTTAAGACATCTATTGAAAATTTAATTTAGAAATGCAATTAATATGTTGAGATATTTAATAAGCAAGTGTATTTAATGTTGGATATTTATGGCAATAATTTTTTAATTGATATTGTAGGGGGTAAAAGGACCCAAGTGGGCATATGGGCATTTGGGCTTTAGTAAGGAGGGCCGACCTGCTCTTAAGATAAGAATTTGTTAGTACTTCGAATCGGCTCATGCGCCGAGGGTCTGAGGACACATCCGATGGTGATTTTCTCCTCGGACAGACCCAAGAGAACTTGGAACTTCATTATAAAGGTCAAGGCACAATTCTGTGAAGACTGATGGTTAAAAGGGGGAACCCTTGAATGTCCTAGATACACCGATATTTGAGAAACACCAAAAGCAAAGGCTGCCACCTCCACATTAAAGACTCTGCATCTACCTCCCTGGCCGCATTAATGGAGAAGTGACCCCTGAACAGTAGAACTTAAGCTTCTGGTCACTATTCAAAGGCACTAAGAAAAGAAATATCTAGGGGGGAGGGTGTTGGAGCAACACGTGGATAAAGCATCAAGAAAAGAAGTATTTAAGGGGGTAAGAAGTAAAGAAAAAGGAAGGAAAAAAGGAAGAATTGTAATCTTTAAGAAAGAAAGAGAAATAATACAAAGATAGTCCTCGCCTTACGTCCGAGGTCTATTTGCAACTATTGTTTGTTGTTTACAAGTATTTGTAGATCTTAGCTTGTTATCAAGTCCTCAGTACTTCTAACATGGATTTCAAGCCCACAATCTACTAAATTCTATTGTTTAAGGCTCATTGGGCCTGAGCCCGTAATCGTCTTTGGGTTCAGGTACAATTGTGCACTTACAAATATATGGCAATAAATTTAGTATTTAAATGTTGAAGATTTTAATTTATAAATACATTTAATGTGTTAAGGCATTTAATATGCAAGTATATTTAATGTTGGATATTTCAAGGCACATTTGTTAAGACATTTTTTGAATGAATTCCAAAAATAAAAAATGAAAAGACTGCCTACCATTGATGTTTACTATAATTGCATTGTCCTCCCTTGTATTTCTAACGGTAAAAAGACCCATTTTTGAAAAAAAATATACGCTACAATCACATTTCTTGCAACTTAAAACTGTTAGATCAATTAAAGAAAATTTAAATAAAATTTAGAAAGGTTTTGTATTTATGCAAATGAAATTTAATCAATATTGCATGATTCAATGTATCAATGAAATTGAAAATCTCCTTTTCTTATCCATATGGGTTTAAAAATAAAAGAAAATTTTAAAATCAAAATTCAAAAACAAACCAAAATATGAAAATGTATCAATATTGCAAGATTCAATGTATCTATAATAGGAAGGTCACTATAATTTCAATAAATCTTAGGGAGGCTAGTGCAATTTTCCTAATGTAAAATTAAGTTGCATTTATTATGTCTACCAATCATTTAATATTTGAATATGCTTTGTAAATGTACAATGGCAATTTCTAGTTATAAATAAGAAAGCAAATGCAACTCAAGTGTAACTAAATATCTTTTTTGAGCACTAGAGAAAATGAATCAAATGATCATAGCCAAACTTTATTGTTTTTTTTTTTTATCCTTCTCTTAGCCTTTGGCCAAAGTAATTCTATTGAAACTATTGCAACACGCTTTGTTAGAATTGTCAACCATCTCGTCAAACATCCCCTTACCTATCATTGTAAATCTGCAGATGATGATTTAGGCATTAGAATTCTTCAACCCAATAAAGAGTGGGAATTCTCTTTTAAAGCTGCTACTTTTGGGATAACATATTTCTACTGCTATTTTTTTAATGAACACTTCTATGCTGTTTTTGATGTGTATGTAGAATATAGTAAGCTTGAAGACAGATGTGGTGGGAACCATTGCATTTGGATAGTAGAATATGATGGATTCTACTTACAAAATTATCATTCTGGTCAAAATGTGAAGTTGCATAATTGGACCACTCGGTGGTGAAATGTTTATGAATCAAAATAACTGAAATTGATGATTGCATGGGGGAAATTTATATGGATTTTTCTATACTTTAGATATCAAACTTCATGCAATAAATCAATATACTAAATTATTGAAATAAATAAGCTTATCTTATATTTTCTCTAATTAATTTGTCTTACATTAATAAATGTGTATTCTTTCTAGCATTAAAATATAGGCAAAAATGCAATTTACACCTACATGGATCTTGTGACTATCTAGTCCTGTCCACCAACTCAAAAAATTCTTAGATGGTAGCAGGTGGGCCCTATTGTCAATCCCACCATGGAGTTCACCTTTATGTGAAAGCCCAAAGAACTATTTTGAAACTAAAATTTTTAATTTCACTTCCTCCAACTTCACACAACTGTCTTACATGACAGATTATGAACGGTAAAGAAAAAAATAATGGGTTTATGTAATATATTGATTGAAGGTCAATCACAGTTTTCCATTTAAAGAAAATTATCGTATTTATTTTTTTGTTTTTATTTATTTATTATTAGATTAGTATGGTAATTGAAGAGACTTCCACAACTCTTCAAAGCTCACAGCTCAACCGCTCCTCTCTGTATTGTATTGGCATTACTTTTTGTATTTTTGACCACATTCTTACAATTTTACCTAATCTCTTTCACTACTTCCAACAGGGATGGAATCGCTTGGCTCCTTAGGGGGGCCATGCCACCCCCACCCCCCCCCCCCCCCTCCCCTAAAAAACTTTTCAAATTTCCCCTAGATTATTTAAAAATGACATGGCCCCCCAAAAATTAATATCCGTCCCCCCAAATTATTTTCAACAATTCTTCTAGAGTTCTAGTCCAATACAACTTCAAATAAAACAAAAATCTTGGCCCACATCCAACCCACCAGCTAGCCACGAATCCCTAATCAACCAAAATTCTTTTCCTCTAAACTAAAGACATTTACATCTCAACTGAACCCCAAATTTGAAATACCTAATCACACAAAACAAAAGGCATCTTCAATCCTCATTGTTTGAAAAAAAAGAAAAAAGAAAAAACAATCTGATCTACTTTGTCAGTCTTCTGCCTTAGTTTTTTCCTTTCTCAGTTCATGCCTCCAACAGTGTTACGCCTCTACCTTAGAAACAATCTCCTCGCCGACTCACTATGACACTGCAGCATCCTATAGCCCACTGTCCTAGCCTTCATCGCCTCAACCTCAAGCCCTCACCTCAATTCCTCAAGATATCTCATTCAATCATTCTCATCTCAGTTCTCTACTTGACTTCTCTCTCTTTTTCTCTACAACTGCCTAAATACTAAATATAGAATAGAAATATCAAATATGTGTATGTGATATCCCTTTGCCAGCAAAGAAATTTATGCTTATTTGACTTTGTCTTTTTGTGTTTATTGTTATTCACTTATTGTATTCTTATTCTTGACCCACTGACTCTATGACTTAGCCTTTTGGCTTTTGTGTTTTTTGTCTTTTGAGTGAGGGACGGCCGGCCGGGGCTTGCATTGTGTAGTTGGGTAGTAAAGTAAGTAAATTATAAATGGAAAAAAAAAAATCTATGTTCTGATGTCATGGAAGCCTAAAGAAAGCACACATGATGCTTTCTCGATGGAACAGAAACTAAACTGTTAGTTCCTGGTAGTAAACCTCGAATCCCAAGGGGTTCCCTAAATTCACAAGGAGAAGAAAACTAGAATCCACTAGAGAAATAATTTGACAAAAGTATGTGTTTATTGATAATAGTTTATTTTGCCTCTGATGGCTACAAAAAATATAATACTGAGAAAAACGTCTAAAAATCCTAATTCGTATTAATTACGCTATTAGGTGACAAAATACCGAAATTTACGAAAAATGGCAAAATTAAGTTAAATGTAGAATCATAAGCTACTGACCTTAGGGGTTGTCCCAAAACAGACAAGACCTTATTTTGAGTTTTAAACTAAAAGTTATTGAGGAAAAACAAATATTACTATAAATAGAAAAAACACTATTTTCGAGGCCTTAATGAAGGAATTCACCTAAATTTTTGTAGGATTCAAATCATGAGTCTAGATCAGAATGCCATTTCCCTTTAACCTGCCAAATTTCATGTACTTTCGACACTGTCACCCCAATGACCTCTATTGGCACCCCCCTTTGATCTTGCATTGTGACTTCTTGCGCCCCTTCTGCTCTAGGAAGGCAAGTGCTGTCTGTTCTACATTAATCTCCCCCACTTGAATATAACTCAACCTTGAGTTCCCACTATTTGGTTCATCAAGAGGATGATAATCATACAAGTTAGCAACATTAAAGGTAGAAGATATGCTCATGTCTGGAGGAAGAGCAACCACATAAAAATTGTTGCTGATCTTCTTAGTAATCTAAAATGGCCAATACTTCTTGTCCTTCAATTTGTTGTAGGTACCAATAAGAAATCTCTCCTTTCTAAGATAGACCAGCACTAAATCCTCAACATTGAAGATCTTCTCATGCCACTTCTTATCAACAGCTTCCTTGTACTTGGCATTTGTAGCTTCAAGTTTTTGCCTCACCTCCTCTTGCATGGCTTAAATACGATCATCCATAGTCTCTATTGCTTGACTCACTCTTGGAAGATTAGGTAAAGGTAACAAGTCCAAAGCGTGATTTGGGGGCATATTGTAGATGATGGCAAATGGAGACTTACTAGTGCTTCTACTGACTAAGCTGTTGTAAGCAAACTCTGCTTGGGACAATGCAAGATCCCACTTCTTGGGCTTTTCACCTAAGATATACCGGATCAAATTCCCCAAAGTACGATTAACCACTTCTATATGGCCATCAGTTTGAGGATGATTGGTGCTATTGTAATTCAAGGAAGTATCAAAACGCCTCCACAAAGTTTGCCAGAAGTGACTAATGAACTTGGTATCCCGGTCAAAGGTGATGGACTTTGGAACTCCATGCAAATGCACAACTTCTTTAAAGAATAGATTAGTCACTCGAGAAGCATCTGAAGTCTTCTTGCATGCTATGAAATGGGACAT
Source organism: Castanea mollissima (assembly GCA_014183005.1). NCBI lineage: Eukaryota > Viridiplantae > Streptophyta > Magnoliopsida > Fagales > Fagaceae > Castanea > Castanea mollissima. Next base: position 8,778,940 of record JACAVU010000007.1, read on the forward strand.
CTTTTAGTACTTGTCAACCACAACAAAAATAGAATCCATACCTCGCTAGGTTCGAGGAAGACCCAGCATAAAGTCCATAGATAGATCCTCCCATTGTGCTTGTGGAACTGGCAAAGACATGTATAAACCAGTTTTCTAAGATTCCCCCATTGAGAAAGAGGCATTTTTAATTGTACTTGTAAGAGTGAAATAATTTAAAGAGAGAGACAATTCCATTGTGCAATTAATTGTTATCATTTTATTAGAAATAGAAATTCTTATATAAATGGTCACTCTACAAATATAAAGGCTTGTGAAGGTAAGGGTTGGTGTTCAAGTTTCTAAGATGAAGCTTCGTGCACATACACTTAGATAGGCTAAAATAAGATTTCTATCTTGAATTTTTTTTTTTAAAAAAAATTGTATCATTTTTAAAAAAATGGTATCATGTCATTCTTCATCGATTACAAAACTATTATTAGACTAATAGGACTATGGTCTCTCTCTCCCCCCCCCCCAAAAAAAACTTGTTTTTAAAAAAGTCAAACTTAAATGTACGATTGGTTCCTAAAATTAGTCCATGAGCAATTCCAGTCTTGAAATATAAGTGATTACTTTTAGTCACTTAGATGATATGATCAAAATAAAAAGTTAAAACTAACATATAACCACTCCATTAAGAAATTTGACCATTTCCCATATATTTAGCAAGTTCCTTAGGGGTAATGCTCTTCAGTAAACATGAAATTCAAGTTTTGTCAACGAACTACCCAAAATAATCATTAAAACAACTAATCTTATTATCCAACCAAGAACAAGGCTTAATGTTACCATTTTTCTAAACATCTAACAACCAAAAGCTTTGATTCTTATAAAGAGATGGGTAATAGGTGCCTCCCTAATCTGTTATAAATCCCAAAACATGGAATCGAAGAGGGGATATTTAATTCAGTTTTGAAGTCTAGAACTTAACTCAGTAGTCATATTTACTACCCTCACTTGGGGTAACTATAGCAGCCTAAGGAAATAGCATTTGTGTGTATGGAGGTGCAATTAGTGTCTACTCTCTTTCCTTCATCACCTCCCTTATTCTGTCCACTTTGTTATGTAGCATTATTGAAGGCAGTTATTTGTACCATTTCTTCAATACTTTAATGGAGATTCTGTTTGTTTTTATTATGAGATCGTGTCCTTGTATTTCTTCTTTATTTTGCACCATTTACCTCTATTTAATACTAAAGTGAGTTGTGGCCTTAAACTCCCCTTTATTTTGAACCAGGGTCTATAGTCCCAATTTATTGACCTTTACAAAAATCAACCTAAACAATAGCAATAGCTGTTTACCTTAGATACCAAAATCACTCATATGTTAAAATTTAGGAACTAAATATTGTATTTTTACCAAAATTTTAGGAGTACACTTACGTTGTATATAAAAAATTTGAAAGTTTGCGTTCAAAAAATTTATATTTGGCCCACCCAAAATTGGAAACTAGTTTGAAATTGAGCCCAAAAATCCCAAATATAAAATAGCCACATGACATCTTAGTCATATTTGTTTTTGACAGCACTCTTTGATATTTGTTTGTTGTTTGGGACCCCAAATTAACAAAGTTTAGGACTTTACGATTTGGGTGTTATTGGGTTGTCTGATTCCACCTAAAGAATTGTTTGGTGCTTCTCTTTTTTTTAAAAGAAATTTTTGTGTGTTTGGAATTTTCGTTTTAACAAATCTTTTCAGGTTATCTACAAGACTTCATAGATCATGAGAAAAATACTTATGAAAATAAAACTTCACTATTATAAGGTTTGGCATTTGAACTTTAATAAATTTTCAAAGGTTTTTTAATTGTTTTAATGGAAATTAAGGACTAGAAAATTAATAGTTTATCAACTTGTTTGTAGCATTTTTATACTTGTACTTACCATTGTTTTCAGAACCAAACCGAACTAGGAGGTCGGACCGTGAAAATCAAAAATCGGGATGAAAGCCAGTTTTTTAAGCATAAAGAACCGGATATTTTGTTAATTCAGTGAACCCCTAAAACTGGGGTTGGACTACATGAACCGGTGTCAAGAACCGTGCGGTCCAACCCCTTAGCAATTTTTTTTTTTTATAAATACAACTTAACACAATTTTATTCTACTTAATTAAATTATCCATCTCTTCCAAGGAATAAAAAAAATATAATTAAAATCCTTTAAAGACATTCAACTTTACTTCAAAAATTAATCATAGATTTTAATGTTTTCATGTTATTATTTTCTTTTATTAACTTTCTTATTTATTTATTAAATATATGCTTGAAAATCATTAAATTTTCCTCACATATATAGATATATTAGTCAATTTTGCTAGTTTTATAAACTTAATATCTATATTTAGGCTTTAATTAATTATGATATCATCACGGTTTGAACTTGGTTTAACTTCGGTTCAACCTCAAAAACCTTTTATCTCTCCTTTTTACGGTTCAATGAACGGTCTAGGTTTCAAAACCATGATACTTACTCGATTTTTTAATTTCTATAAAATCAAAAAAAATTAATGAATATTTTCTAAACTAAGGCCCACGGGAAAATGTAAGATGATTTTATGGAATTTTTGACTTTGTACAATGAGTTGAAAATTGCCATGAAATACAATCCAAAATCAATCATAAAATATTTTACAGTTTCAAAAACATCAAATTTTATTTTGATAGGTCATAATCGATTAAATTGAAATGTATTAAGACATAGTTTAAATTTGATTTGTTTTATATTTTGTTCGTACTAAATTGATGTTAGTTTTATTTTTAATATATTAATTTTGTATTATTTCAGTATATTTTTTATTCTTGAATTCTCATTTTTTATTCATGATTTAAGGTTCCAAAATAAAATTCTAGTTTCAACCCCATTAATTCTTCACATCTATAATCACATAAGGATTACTCGCAAATTTTAACTTTGATCAATAATAAATAGTTATACAGTTATTGAGCGTACAAAAGTTGAGTAATTCATAACCTCAATTTGTAAATATATATTGAATTTTTTTTAGAGATAATATATGAGATTACTACTATAACTTAGTTACAAATTTATTTTATTATTGTTAAATTGTCATGTAGTATATATATATTACACATCCTTATATTTTACAGATTTTATAGCTAGACGAGATACGTAATCCATGGGTGTGGTTCCGCTAGTTTTTGCCATTCTTGTAATATGCAAATCCATATTTATACAATTATATAAGATAAAATAAAAATCTGACTTTTGTTGATTTATTATAATGTTGCCAACTAAATTTTTGGAAGCCAATGTTTTTTCACATCATTATTCTAACATATATTTTTTAATTTCATTTTTAGAATAATAAGTAATAATACATTATATATATTAATTTAAATTAATAAGAACCCAAAATTTCTTTTTGGGATGAAACAATCCGATACTCAATAAATTCTTATTAAATTACTTTTGATTCTCTAAAACAATTTTAATCAGACTAAGTATTCTCTTTCTAATTGATTTTTTCTTTATTAATAATTTTTAAATAAAAATATATCATAGAGAAATATATTTATCAAATTCTTTGCGAATGTCGAAAAAAATGAATAGACATTACCATAATCATTCCAAATTATTGCAGCATGCAACATTGTTCTACCAAGGGGACCATCATGAGCCGGTGATTTGCAGGTTTCCAAAATGTGAAACGCCACTTCTTTAAATCCTCTCTCCACGGCCATGTAAAGTGGAGTCTCACCGGCATCATTCTGAGAATATAAAAAAGCTTTGCCCTCTTCAACCAACCGTTCCACTACCTTACGATGATTACCACGTACAGCCTCATGCAAGGCCGTATCTTTCTCATTATTCGTCATCTCCAGCATCTTTTGGACCGCATTATTAACCCCATTTTCGAGGTCTTCTTGGGGAGCTTTTGCAAGCTCAATTAAAACATCAACGATGGCAGCATGCCCATACCTTGCAGCGATATGCAATGGAGTTTCACCTTTGACATTAGCATGCCATAGCAGTATGGGACACTATGTAAGAATTTCTTCAACAAAGTCTGTTGATAATTTTGAATCTTCTAATCTTTTAATCTAATCTGTTCAACAAAGGACTGTGTTTCTATTTGGGGTTAGTAGTTGGTTAAGAGGCTTTGGAATATTTTTGAAGCCTCCGTTATCGCCTTTTGCTGCAGCGTTGTGATAAACAGGTTCCATGCCAATTGCAATGTTAACCTCTATTTTTGAAGTCTGACCAGATGCTTGATCAGCTTCAAACAAAACGGAGGAATCCATTCTCTCTCAATGCCTCCAATACTTCTCTCTCTAATCTAAACAACGTCACTCTACCTTAAGCTTGTTTTGATATATTTAAGAGAGATCGAGGAGAGAGTAAATATATATTAAGGACTTTATAAATCTGAGGATCCAATTAAATCATGTCACGTCCAAACTCTTTATCTATATCACTATGCCATAACAGCTACTCTATAGGGCGTTCTTTCCATGCATATATAAGGGGATATCACGCTCAAACTCTTATCTACATTCCAAAGTGGAGGCATCCATTTTGTATTAGTGGGTTAAAGGTATGAGAAGCCAAATAAACCATGCAACGTTCAAACTCTATCTTTTCTATCCATATATTTAATATCGGTCGTGTTGAGTTGATTTACCGGTGAAAAGTACCTTGAATATATGTTCAATCAAATTTATATCACGTGTTGACTAATGATAAATTAATGCAGGTTACAATGACAATTTTATATACAAGTTGCAAGTTGAAATTGAATGATGTGGAGTCGTCATACATTGGCTGCAAGAAATGTGCTCTCAACGATGGACTTAAGTCATCAAAACTAATAAAAACTTGTTATTGTTAAAAAAATTGTTGTGCATGTAGTATTTTTCATTACAATTTTCATATATTATTATGAGTAGATAGAGGCAAAGACTATTATGGCATCCATCTGTCATCATGCATAGCCAATCAATGAATTGGTTACCATGAATTCCCGAACTCCACCCGCCAACCCCCAACTAACTCCTTAATTAAACCTAGAGATAATCTAGGACAACAATCTTTTGTAACTCAACTCAACCACGACTTTGTTGAAATCGCAAATTAATAGTAGTGTATTTATTTGAAAATGACAAACAACCAATCATAATTTACTGCATAAGATAATTGTGAAAAAGATACGGGTAAAATTGTGGTCCTATAATAACTGTAAAACCTATGTATAGGAAACTGGCTTGAAAAAATTTAAGTGCTTATTTTATTAAATCCGTGGATGAATCTTTAGATTTCTTGATGTTGTTTTGATATTCATTTTAGGGAAATCTTAACGGATTCTCTAAGAGCATTGGTTTAGGAATTATTTTTAGAAATATGATAAATTATTGTTAAGAATGCTATAAGCATATGGATAATAATTATTGTATTGAGATTTAGTTAGTTAATTAGTTAGTTACAATTCCAAGTATGTTAATCACATTTAGCACATGTTGGAATTATTAGTGCACATGGGGAATAATAGAACCAATAGGATGAGGCCATGTGGGCCAATGAAATTAGAGCTAGTTTCCTATAAATACATAATCGTAATTAAATATGAGATATCAATTGAAGAATAAACCAACTTCTTAGTGCATTAGTGCATCTCTCTTTCTTTTTCTATGGAAGGTAACTACCTCAAATTAAGTCAATTTCCCTATAATTCTCATCAATTCCCCTATAATTCCCATCATTACCCATTAGAAACTATCGAGTTCCTAACAATTGGTATCCGAGCTATCGATCTTGATACAGGTGAATATGACTGGCAAGAAATATTAAAAATGGTGAATGAAGTTTCAAAGAATTTCAAGGCTTTGTACGAATCTCACAATGCCATTTTAGAGAAGGTCAAGGCCTTGGATGAATCTAACATGGTCATGAAGGAAGAGTTTTCAAGATTGCAAGAGGGTCTCGAGAACATGACGAAAGAGGAGTTACAATCTCGTGATTCAATGAAACTCATAGAACAAATCAAGTTTCAAGAATCTACTACCGTTTTTGCAAGCCGGGATGTTGATTTTTGTGTCAAAGTGGATGATAATATACATGTACATACTGCCCTTGAAGTTAAGTCAAAAGAACCAACAAAAAAGGTGATGATGATCTTCCAATAACCAATTCTTGAAGCGCCACTAGAGGCTTCCATTCAAGAGTCTATGATTCAAGAATTGGCAATCCAAGTGTTGGTGATCCAAGAATCCATGATACAAGTGCTAAGAATTTTAATGGTTTTAGAATCAAATGAGGTCTTGAGGATACAAGAACATTTCAAGGTTCAAAAAACCAATAAGACCTTGAAGATTAAAAAACCATTAAAGGCTCAAGAATTTGAGCAAAGTTTAAAGATCTACAAAGAAGAAGCCTTCATGTGCACAAGACTGCTTGTCAAAGAGAAATGCATGAATATGGTAATCAAAATGTCACTACGGTATTGGTCCATTGGAAGATCTCCTTTGAAGAAGATGTTATTTCACAACAATACCTTGTGGGCAAGGTGTTTTCAAGGGGAGGGAAATGTTAGGAATGCTATAAGCATATGAATAATAATTGTTGTATTAAGATTTAGTTAGTTAATTAGTTAGTTACAATTTCAAGCATATTAATCACATTTAACACATGTTGGAATTATTAATGCACATGAGGAATAATAGAACTAATAGGATGAGGCCATGTGAGCCAATAAAATTAGAGCTAGTCTCCTATAAATACATAATTGTAATCCAATATGAGATATCAATTGAAGAATAAACCAACTTCTTAGTGCATTAGTGCATCTCTCTCTCTCTCTCTCTCTCTCTCTCTCTCTCTCTCTCTCTATGCAGGGTGACTACCTTGAATTAGGTCAATTTCCCTACAATTCCCATCAATCCCCCTACAATTCATACCCATCGCCATTAGGAACCTCTAGGTGCTTAACAATTATAATATTACACCCCTAAGTTTGAAGATGTTTGGATTTTACACCTTGAAGTTTCAAAATTTATATTTTACTCCCTAAAGTTTGGAGGTGTTCGGATTTTAAACTAACATTTCAAATTTTAGATTTTACCCCCTAAAGTTTTGGAATGTTAAGATTTTGTATTCCCAAATTCTAAACCTTCAGGATGTAAAATGTGATTTTGGTTCTTTTTATGAAGTGAGATTTTAGATCTGAATTTCTGTGAATCAATATTCTTGAAAGGAATCTAAAAAAGAAGCTTTTGTTTTGAGGATTTCTTTTCCCATGTTGGTTTCTGGGACAGTTGATGGGTTTTTTTTTTTTTTTTAATTAAGGTGTTCTTCAACTACCTTTTTCTATTAAAAATTTTTTCTAGCAAAAATATTTTTTATCAGTTTTCTAATTATTTTTTAGTTTAATAACTTAAAAAGTAGAAACCGATGTAGTATTACAACTTGTTTGGGAGGAGGGAATGGAAAGGAATGAAAAGAATAATTTTATAATATTCTTCTATTATTTTGTTTGGAAGTTTTAATAGAGTGAATGAAGAGTCCATTATTTTGCTTGAAAGTTTAAGTAAGAGGGAGTAGAATATGTAGAAGGCGACACTTATTTGTCTTTATTCTCTCAAAATCTCAAATTTTTATTTCTCAAAAATTGGGAGGAATTGGAGGGAATAAAATTAGATATACAGAATTTTTTTATTAAAATTCTCAAAATACCCTTATATATTTAGCTCTTTATTTTAAAATAGGAGTCTAATAGTAATGTTGGCAAAAAATGATTTTTTTTTTTTTATACAAGATAAAATTCTACTCTAACTTAATCTAAGTATATATGTGTGTGAAGCTTCCTCCTGAAGACTTGAACTTCGACCCTTGCCCCCCACACTCCACAAGCACTTATACTTGTGGAGTGACCATCGCACCAAGGGTGTGCGGTGGGTGCAAAAAATGATTCTTTTAATTTCCCTCTATGTTACTCCCAAATAAGGTTATTTACCTTTCATTCATTTCCATTCATTTAATTTAAAATATCCAAACAAGGTTACTTAATTACATTCCATTCATTTCTTTTCCACTCATTTCCCTTAAGTACATTTCATTCTATTCTTTTATCATTATTTCATTCCATTCTCTTATGAACTCCCAAACAAAGCCTTAGAGATAGTTAATGGTAGTTAATGGTAGTTAATGGATTTAACGGAAGGAGTGAGTTGAATAAAGTTAAAAGTTAACAAGTGAGTTGAGCAAAAGTCAAATTACAAGACTAAGTTGGATTTAGGCAATGTTAGAGCATTCTTATCAAGCATTGCAAAAAATTTAGCATTTACCTTAAAATACTACTTTTTCAATTTTAACACTTCATTTTACAATATACCAAACATCAAAACTTCTATTTTTTTTTTTACAACTTCATTTAAATATTATTTCTTTATAATTTTTTTATTCTTTTTTTGTTTTTATTTTTTTCATCCTCTCTCTGGTCTCACTGTCTCCCTCTCTCCCTCTCTGTCTCTCTATCTCTCTGTCTCTCCCTCTCAATGACCAACACCGATGACACTGATCAAGTCGACGATCCACGCCAGTCACGTCGTAGACCCACAAACCCAGACCCACAAAATTGTCGAAGCACATCAGACCACAACCCAAAAGGCCAAATCCATAACCCACGGAACCACTGCTGAATCTAACATCAAATCACAAACTTATAAATAAATAAATAAAAACCACTACGATAGAGATCGGCTTGGCTTGATGCTCCGATCTGGGTTTCGTCAGAGAGGGAGGCAGAGACTTCGAGCAAAGAAATGGGAGCAAGGAGAGATGGAAGAAACAGAAATCAGAGAGAGAAGAAATTTGGAGAAAGAAGATAAAAGAAAGAATATAAAATAATTTTTTGTTTTACAATCTTGCTACAGTGGGCTGCTAGACATAGCAGTCCACTGTAGCTGGATTGCAAAATAAATGAGATATAAAAGTTTTGATGGAGAATGCTTTTTAGTAGTTATAGCATTTTGTATCTTAAATTTTATTATATAGCATTTGCCCATCTTGATAAGAATGCTCTTAGAAAGAGTATTTTGTAATTTAACCTAATATAAATGTAAGCAGCAATTCATTTCTATTGAAGAATATATCTTATAGTTAAATTACATAGGACAAAACTTAAGTATGGTTTTTAAATGATATATATTAGGTTTTCTAATTAAATTCAAACACATGATAATATTAAATTTAATTGTATTGAAAAAGAAAATAATTCTTTTGTTTCCTTGGCCAATACAACTATAAATTTGAATTTAATTATGGAACCTAATGTGCTTTCACAGCCTAGCTCAGTATGGCCATCTAGTTATTGATGTGCAGTATCTTGCTTCCGCTTTCCCTACCCTTGAAAGCTTTTCCCATGTATGCGGGCACTGCAACTCTTGAGCACATCCTTTAGCACGAGGAGCAATTTGTTCCTTTCTTTTATTAGACTGGATAGAAGATGTACTACTAGATGTTAAAACTATACTTTAGGTTGATATAAACCCTCCCCTTTTAATTCTTGAATAATACTTTGACTTTTTCTCCAAAAAGAAAAAAAGAAAAGGTTTTTCCCATTTACAAAAGCCAACAACATCACGTCATCATCTCCACCCCCAATATCTTCACTTAGGAAAACAACTAAAAAAATAATATTTTATATAGTTAGTTACTTTAGAGTCCATTTGTGTAAGCTTATCCTCTTATCCTCTCTTGTTAACCACTAAAGCTTTAAATCAATATGGATTAATAATAATAATAATAATAATATAATAATAATAATATAATTATTATTATTATTATTATTATTATTAGATTTGTCGAGCTTTAATGACAAGCACTTCTTCAGCTTGTTTCTTGGACTAACTTGCATGGCTTTAACACTTGATCTTGAAACCTTATTTCTTGAAGTATTAAAAACATCCTAAATCTACCCAAATACAAGCAAAGTGCGTTTTGTCAAAGGATTAGCCAATTACATAAAAAAAAAATGACATGTTTTTAACAAGTGAACCACATATGTCCTAACAGTTTAAATTACATGCATTTCATCAAAAAATTTCAAATTTGTTTTATGATTTTGAGTGTTTTGATCCAATTTGTTAGATGAGTTTTTGTTCATGCATCATTTAAACATGATTCTCATGCTTTAATTTAAAAAATTTATGATTTCTTCAAAATTTTGAAATTAGGGTTTATGTGTTCTTGAGGATTTTTGGGATTTTGTTCAATTGGGAAAAATTGATTGAAATTGGCTTATGATATTGTTTAATTGAGTGATTATACCATGTTTTATACTTGTTGTGTTGTTCAATTGATCAATATAAGAATTTTTGAAAGTTGGGGTTTTCAAAATTGGGGATTTTGCTAGATTTCTAATTTTCTTGGTCAATTTTCAAAATTGAGATAAAATTGATCTATTTTAGAGCATTAGATCATGCATCAGATGTGTACTTGCATCATGCATCATATAGGTTTTAAAATTTCATGTTATCGTGTGCTCTAACTCTATCTAATACAGTTTGCCCTTGGTTTTTGTTTGTTTGTTTTTTTTTTTTTAACCTTTAGACATGGCTCCTAAGGTTGGTAGAAAATTTAAAACCAAAGCCAATAGAACCTCTGCATCTTCTTATGCCCCGTCTCAGGTTGATAGGGTTAGGTTTCTTTCAGCCAAGTTTGAGGAAATTTTTGAGACCTTAACCAAGTGTAAGTCTATTTGGAAAGAAATACAGATTGTCCTAGATGAGTTAGGTCCTTCCATTCGTAGGAATCTAGTGACTAGGAATTGGTTATCCTTGTGTGATGTCTCTGATCCTCCTCCTGCGGCCTTGATTAGAGAGTTCTACTTAAACCTCTCGGTTTATTCTAAGGTTTCAGGTAATTGTTATTTGACTACTTGGATTAGAGGTAAAGAGTTCAAGATTACTAAACATGTAATTTTTGAAGCTCTAGGTGTACCCTTAGTTCGTAAACCCACATATCCATACACTGAGTTTCCTCCTATAGATGAAATAATGTCTTTACTCTGTGGAAGATCAGTTACTTGGGGTTTTGAACCAAGGATAAACTCATGTAAGCTTACTAAGCTTAACTATCTTTACTTAAGGATAGCCTGGCATAATATCTTCCCTATCTCTCATGTTAACACCATTCCTATGGACAGGTGTGCATTTCTCTATGCCTTCATTATAGATGAATCTATGTGTTTCCCTTCCCTATTCATTCATACCATTTTTGATATTTATAGGAGTAAGTCCAAAGCATAAAAGCTATTCTTTCTTATGTTCATATACGTTGGAAAATTTAGACCTCAGTTAATAGAATTAACAAGTTTTAAACCCAAGTTGTTAATTAGATTTATTATGAATAAACCCTGTTAAAACAAACAAACATCAATGTCATGTCAATGTCATGCACATTGGAATAGTAAATAAGACAAGATATGATGACTTAGGAGAACTAATGAAACAAACTAGTTTCATAGTAAAAACCTGGGGGGAAACCTTCCTGAAAAGCAATTCACTATAGTAAAGAGAAGTTTCAGATCTAGTACAAAACCTTTGTCCCTAGACTCTACAATCCTTGATAGGCCAAAAACGTATTGACCCCTAGTAATGAATTAATTGATTTATTAGCCAAATTCAATTAATTGATCAATTTAACATGAAAAAGCATGGTAGCAAAAATAAATCACCAATAAACTAAAGTGCAGCGGAAAATAAATTGACACGATGATTTGTTTACGAATAGGGAAAACCTCCAAGGCAAAAATCCCACCGGGTGATTTTAAGGTCACCACTCCCGAGAATTCACTATTATCACAACAAGCTGTTATAAGTAAAGGAATTACAGTACCTTCTACCAACCTACAGTTGAACACTTACCCCAATACCCAATTGGACTTGTTCTATAATGACAATCTCTCATTTTCAATGCACGACTTTCCAATACGCGACTTCAATCACCAACTTGAAAAAGATGTGGGATGCAAAGTCTTCAGTTCATCTTCACAATGAAGAACAAGAAGATGCTTGGTTACAAAACCCTATGGCACAAAGACACAGCAGCTTCTTCACAAAGAGATGAACTAGGAAAAACTTTGTCTCTGGTCACAAATTGCTTGAACAGACTTTGCTCAATACTTGTGCAACTTGTGCTTATTTTGACGGCCCTTAAAATAATCCTTTTATATGTCTAGGGTTGTGAGAAAAGAAGGCCCAAAGACATATCCACGGATTAGAATCAAAATAGTACTGAAAAGCTATTTTTCTTAAATCTCGACAGCTAGAGGTGTCAAGGTATTGTTGAGCAGTTGTCGAGCCACGGGGCTGGAACAGCTTCTTAAAGCTCGATAGATGCAGCTGTTGAGCCAGCTGTCGAGCTTTGATGAAGAGCACTTCTTAGCTTGTTTCTTGGACAAACTTGCATGGCTTTAACACTTGATCTTGAAACTTTGTTTTTTGAAGTATTAAAAACATCTTAGATCTACCCAATTACAAGTAAAGTGCGTTTTGTCAAAGGATTAGCCAATTACATAAAAGAATGACATATGTTCTTATCAAGTGAATGACATATGTCCTAACAATCCCCATAAATGAACTTACAATAGAAATCTTCTACCGCTTTAGAATCTCTGAACTCTTTAGTATATGAACGCCACCAATGATGCATGGATCCTAGTACATGACTAACTCCTTTGCACACATCCCAGTACATGACTAACCTCAGCAACTTGAAGAAGATGTTGTTGGCTACAAAATTCTTTACTTCATCAACAATGAAAATCAAAAAGCATTTGGTTACAAAACCCTAAGGCACAAAAGATACAATAACTTTTTCCAGAGAAAATAAGACACTAGGTCACTTTTTGTATGTGTTCTCCTTGTATATTCACTCAATGCCTATGTGACGGCATTTAAAATAAGCCTTATATATGTCTAGGGTTGTGAGAAAAGAAACCCTATACAAATATTTTAGCATGGGCTGAAAATCATATCTGAAAAATTCTGATTTTGTAAGTCTCAATAGATTCAGCGTCTGTTAAGCTTCTATCAAGTTTCGATAGAAACATATCTATCGAGCTTTAATGAACAACTTTTCTTCACTTGTTTCTTGGTCATATTTTCATGGCTTTAACACTTGATTTGAACTACATGTTTCTTGAAGTCTTAAACCTATCCTAGATCCACCCAATTACTAGTAAAGTGCATTTTATCAAAGGATTAGCCAATTACATAAAATATGTCCTTAACAATATATGGGGTGTTGAACTTTCTAGGGTTAACATTCTTTCCTGCTTTAGAGTTAGTTCATATCATTGCCCCAATAGGATAGATTTTTAAAACTTTCCTATGTTGCCTTTGGCAATACGTAACAAAAGAGGAGTAGGATAGATTTTGTATTTAGGGGGATAGTAGAGAGATGTTGTATTTAAGGGGGGGTTTTTTATGAGTTTTTGGGGAGTTTTTAGTTGTTTTGATATACTTTGATGTATTTTTGTTGATGTGGTTGTACATATTTTATTTCTATTGTTCTTATTTCACAAACATTGATGTGATTCTTGATTATGATAGTTATTGATGATGAGTTTATTCATTATGATATTATTGTCTCTCTTTATTTGTTTTGTGAATTAAAGATCAGATTTTTACTTTGGTTTTGTATCGTATTTTCCACATATACGTTTATGGTTTATTTTCAGTATTTCAGGAATTTATAGGTTAAATCTTTCAACAACCTCTGTCTATGCTAGCAACTAATAGTTAGTAGTTGTGATAGAATTGTATTAGGCAACACTTTGTAATTGGGTTGATGTTTGATTTGTGCAATTCATTTTGTACGTGTGTTTTGTCACGGATTGCAACATTGAGAGATTGTTAGGTTCTAAAGATTTAGGATCAAATGTTTAGAATTCTATTTTGTATGTGTTTCAAGCTTCAAGTTCGAGCTAACATTAGAAAAGAAGAGTCGAAATTTGCCAAGCTTAATCGATTGAAAATTAGATTCGACTAATCAAAAATCACAGAAATTAGGTTCTGCAGATTTTTAAAACGAGGCCCAAGCTTGTGAAAACGTTTAGAGTTTCAATCCAACTTGTCCTTGTATAAAAGGGAAACCCTAGCTACATTGTGAAGATCTTTGGAAGGCTTTTGTATTACTCCTAGTGAGATCTAAGAGGTGTTGTACCTTCTAACTATATAAGTGTCTACCGGAGCAAGATCTACAATCAAGCATTGGTAGAACCTAGTTGCTGCTACAAAGATCAACAAACGAAGGTGATCTGAAACCTTTGAGTGGTATCTCAATGTCATAAGTGTGAATGCTTGTGTTGTAGTAAGTCCAAAAAGAGAAGGAGTTTGTGAATTCGGAGCTTGCACGTGGTTATGTCTATAAGTTACTACTTGAGGTTGCAATAGATTTAAGGTTAAATCTGATTGTAAAAACTTCAATTCGCTTATAGTGGGTTTGCTTTACCTTGAGGATTGCTAGGTCAAATCATTCATAGGTTTTTTCCTTGAGACGGTTCATTTCATTAGTTCTTAGGTCATCATATTGTGGTGTTCTTTACTTTCCACTGCTCTGCATGATATGATTTATTATTATTTAACCTAGATCTAAATAATTAACTTAAGTAATCACTTGGCTAATATATTAGGTTAAAAAATCTGCTTTAAAAGGTCTAAACAAACAAGCCAATATAAATAGTGGAAATCATATGCCCAAGATGATTAAATTGCATAGACTTCAACAATTACACTGATTCATAAAATCAGTAACAGCCAATCCAATTAATAAAGTTGAACGTAACAAGATGACTGAATGATATTACACTGAGACACAAAACATCGTATTTGGCAAATCATGAAAATTTATAAACACCGTATCAAAATCATAATTCCAAGTCAAATTCAAAATTCTCTTATAGAATCAAACGTAAGCACTGGCGATTAATTCAAATTATTTAAAATACACACTAATCCTTTTTCAACCATCGCAATAATAAATTATGATAATAAAATTCTGTTCTATGATTGTTGGATATATTTCAACAATTTATTTCTGTGATTAAACAAAAAATGAACAACATACAGATTAAGTTATAAGTAATAACACAAATAGATGCGATAGGCAAAAATAATAAATAAATAAT
The DNA here is from genome assembly GCA_014183005.1 of Castanea mollissima. Lineage (NCBI taxonomy): Eukaryota > Viridiplantae > Streptophyta > Magnoliopsida > Fagales > Fagaceae > Castanea > Castanea mollissima. The sequence goes on from JACAVU010000007.1 coordinate 8,794,106, forward strand.
GTATAAAAGAAAAAAGTCTGCAAAATAATTGAAACTCATGGACCAAATGCATAAATGATACAAATCAAGTTTTTTGTTTGACACAATCTCCTTAAAGCATATTTTGCCCTTCTCACAAACTATTGTGCTTTGAAACTCACGGACATCTAACTCCTAGGATAAAATTATCTATAACACGAAGAAGAAGCACACAAAGTCCATACTTTATGAACTAATCTATGTCTTTTTCTCTATTTGACTCAAATGCTAATGCACAAAATATCTTTTCACTATGAGAGTTTCTCAAGTTATTTTTCATGAACGAGGGACTATGAATATATTCATTACTAAACAGACATTGTTTTAGAAATAGTTGTTGTATATAAATTTACTAACTCAAAAAATGAAAAAGAAATATTATTATTATTATATAGTAAAGAGGCCCAATCCACTAATGCCTGCTCATGGTTTTAAAACTCAGATGGGTAACCGTGAACCTCCCTAAAGAGGTTTTTTTAATATCAAAAGCTGACCTAAGTAAAAGCAAAAAATCAGTAAACCGTATGAATTGAGGTTGAACTGCCCGGGTTTGAGAACCATGGACAGTTCTAGCACTACAACAAAAGTGGGCTATGGTGACGAAATCTAGTGAGGATAAACAATTTCGTCACCAAATGATAACATTTAGTGAGGAAAAGAAGAATTCGTCACCAAATATTATAAAAATATTAAAATGGTTTTTATGAATTTTTGAAATCAGTCAAATATCTAGATGGCTATGCAGCAAACATATTAAGGTCGGTGAACACAAGAAATGGTAGACTATTAAATTTGAAAAGCCATGACTGTCATGTGCTATTACAATGAATTCTTCCAATTGGGATGCGGGGTTTTGCTGATAGGGACATTTGTACAGTATTGTTTGAGTTGGGTAGTTTCTTTCAAGACTTATGCTCTAGGACTCTAAGGAAGAGCGACTTGGAGAAATTAGAAGGATGTATACTTCTCATACTATGCAAACTTGAGAAGTATTTTCCTCTAGCCTTCTTTGATGTAATGGTTCATCTTGTTGTTCACCTACCTCGTGAAGCCATTCTTGGAGGACCAGTGCAATATAGATGGATGTATCCCATTGAAAGGTAATTCTCTCCATCCATTAATTATAGTTTGCCGAATGTTTTTTTATAAAGCAAATTATATTGCGTATGTAGTCATACTCCTAATTCATTCCTTGAAGGTTTCTTGGAACGTTGAAAAGATATGTTTCCAACCGAGCTCGACCAGAAGGTTCAATTACAGAGGCTTACATTCTTAAAGAGTGTATTACTTTCTCATCATTATATCTTGATGGAGCTGAAACCGTGCATAATCGAAGGGAAAGAAATGCAGATTGTGGTGAATATGGCCATTGGTTGACGATTTTCTCACAAACAGCTCGACCCACCGGATCTAGGCAGAATGATGTGGGGATGTCAGGTGAATTGCGTGATATTGCTCAATGGTATTTGTTATACAATTGTCCCGAGTTGGAGCCATATTTAGAGTATGTGAAGTCATATTTTGATTATGCTTGAATTGTCCTTAATATTATTTGCATTTCTTAGCTGAATATAAATCACTTGTTTTGAACAGTGAACACAAAAACACATTACATAATCCAACTGGAGAAGACATAACTCAAATACAACAACGAGAGTTTCCTAAGTGGTTCAAAAAACGTGTAAGAAATTTTGAATCTTGTGATACATTAAATAGTACTAAGCTGCTTGATAGTTTTTTCCTTACTAATGTCGCATGTTGCATGTCATTATAGATCTATAGATCGAAAGAGAACGACTCATTAGAAGTTACAAAACAAATGTGGTCATTAGCGAATGGTCCTAAGTTGCTAATGAAAGAATACTCGGTTTGCATGGTCAATGGTGTAAGGTTTCATACAAAAGACTTGGACAATCGTCGTGTAACCCATAATAGCGGTGTATCTACAGAAGGGGACTATGATGGACAAATACATAACTTCTATGGTCATGTGTGCAAAATTTGGGAATTTGAGTATATGTATCAATATAAAGTTGTTTTGTTTCAGTGTGAATGGTACAATACTGGTAATAAGATTGGTCGAAGGAGAATGATACGAACTGAGACACATTGCACAAGTATTAATGTGCAAAGTCGGTGGTATCAAAATGACCCTTTCATATTACCTAGTCAGACGAAACAAGTTTTCTACCTTCATGATACCAAATGGGGTGAACCTTGGCATGTTGTGAAATTCGTACAATATAGGGGAATGTTTGATGTGCTAGAAGTGGGTGATGGAGAATCTAATGATCAAACAGAAACTAATGAAGCATTCCAACAAGAAGCCATTAGCGATGTTGTCCCTATCGATGTTGAAGATAATGTTCAATATTGTAATGGTAGTATTGAAGTTGAGAATATTCTAGAAGATTTGGGAGAGCAAGGGGATAACAATGAAGATGAAGTGCATAGCATTCCTGATTGTGAAATGGATCCTAATATGGATTATGATACATAGATTTTATTTTTTTTCCTTTATATTTGGAAACGTGTGTTTAATAATTTTTGATTCCCTATTATTTGTTCATGTATATTTCTATTTCATGTTCCAATTTATGTTTCGTACTTGGGAAGAATTTGTAATGAATAGACATTATATTTTATTTTCTATGTAAATCTATAGTTGCAGAAATGGCCAAAAAGCGCAAAGATACTCATAATAAAATAACAGAATATGAGATGGAAAGAGCACAAAGAATCAAGCAAAACCAAGAGAGAATAAATGCTTTGGGATTGAAGCATTTGTCAACTTTTCTGCCTAAATCTGGAAATATGGGTAGAAAAAGAGTAAGTGTTCAGGTAGATGACGACGACTATGTACCAGCTATTGGGGATGATAAGTTATCTAGTCCTTTAAATAATGAGGTAATATATATATGATTTGGTGTATGCAATACTTCGTACTTTTTAATATTGTGATAAAATACCTTTTTTTTTTTTTTTTTTGAATTTAAAAATCTGTACATATTTTGGTATGATACAGATGGCACCAGGATGTAGCACTCGTTCATGCCGTGAGAAATTTACCCCAACAGTCCAACATAAAGGTCCATTATCGAGTCTACTTCTCAGTGGAGATTTTGAGGTATTATATACATGATTTGGTGCCTAAGATACTTTGTAATATTGTGTTTGGAATGATCAATGACAATCATTGATTGAAGATATTTTAAATGATGAAATAACTTGTTTATATCTTAACTTGTAATAAATTTAGATATTTTTATATACTTTTGCATGATACAGATGACTCATTATAAGCATAAGGAATCTACACCAGCAGTCCAGCTTACCGGTCCATCATCGAGCACACATCTTGGTGGAGATTCTCTTGCCCAAATTTCTACTAATGTTGAGGCATAGCTTGTGGGCACACCGTCTACCACGGATGGTGAGATATTTAAGTTCCATTACTTGATTTCATAATCACACTATATTTGGTTCACTTGTTGATTTAATTTTCATTATGTCTTGATAGCATCAACTTGTAGATGTGCCCATGGCATGACGTGTGGATTAGGGGTACGAGGACTTGTTGAGAAATATGGGAAGCTACCGGTCCGCATTTCCCCAGAGTTTTGTGCTCCTATTGGTGAACATGCAGGGAAGTTGGCTAGTCAAATTGTTGTACAAGTGCGTACGAACTTGTCCACTATGAATGTTTATAGCAGTGAAAAAGAGGCGATCATTCAAAATGTGGCGGTATTTTAAATGTTTATAGTTGTCCATGAGCTTGATTTTGTTGTTTTAATTACATTGCTTTATACTTTATGTTGTATTTTATAGTGTATTGTTGATGCTGTCACTAAGCATATTGAATTCAATGAATGATATTTTCTTTATACATACCTCACTTTGCAGGATCAATTTGATATACAAGGAGGATTTGTACTTGTGAACAAATCTCTAAATACAAGGTGTGGTAGATTATTGAGCAGCCACTACAACAAGTCGTTCGCAAAATATAAGAAACTTGTGAAGGATGAAGGAAACACGTATGCAAGAAACCACCCACCAAAAATGTCACACAAGAAAAATGGATTGAACTCATTGATGGAAAGTGGAGTGATGAAGATTGGCTGGTAATTAATACTTTGAAAATTTTAAATACAAGTGAAGTATGTTCTCACCTTTCACCTACATAATCCCTATCTATATATGCATTGGAATAATATTTTATGTAGATCTTATTATGGTGTCATGTCTACTAGATTATTCATTCTATCAAATTTGTTTGATTAATATTTATTTGGAAGGTGGAGTAGATTTATATTGTAATCTATGTATATATACATACATATATATATAACTTAAGTCAAAACTCTAATATTTTCTTGGTCTTTATTCCTTATAGAAAGTCTCAGCAAGAAATGCTAGAAACAGAAATATAGAGGGAACGGTTGACAAATACATTCATAGATGTGGAAACAAGTCGCTTGCAGTTAGGGTGGATGAGGCGGTGTGTTATTTCAATTTTTCAAAAGCTTAGTATATTACTTGTTGTAATTAATTAACTTGTCTTCTAACATTGAAAAGCATATAATCAGAGACGGAAAAACGGAGGTCATATTCCTAAGCTAGCACAAGTCTACTATGATACCTACTTCAATTCAAAGACAAAACAGTGGGTACACCCTGATTGTGAACATACATATGTATGTATATCAGTATATGCCTTGAGTTTGCAAAACTAGAATATATTTATTTTTATTCTATATATGTTTGTAAAACTAGAACATATATATTTCTGATGGTTTCTATTATTTGAAATGATAGCAAGAGATGTTGAGAGTGCAAGATGAGCATTGTAGCACTCCTGAAGCACAGCCTTTGACTGAAGAGGAGATATTTATGATGGTTCTTAAACCGATCTGGCTATGTAAAAGGACTTGGCATGAGGCCTTTCTCATCTCTTAGGATGCCTGCTTTATCTTCCTAAACTCAGTATACTCAACAACTCGAGGGTCGAGTAGAAGAACTCCAAGATGCAAACTACAGGCTGGAAGGTCAAGTAGAAGAGCTCCAGGATGCAAACTTCAGGCTGGAGGAGAAGATGGATTACATCATACAATATTTGAGGAGCAAGGGTGACAGTGACATTTGTGGCAGTGGGGGGAGCTCATCTACTAACTAGAACACATCCTGGTTAGTGTTTTATTTTCCTACCTAAGAGCATTAGTATTAGGGCTTGTATATGGTCTATGTTGCTATATTTTAGCATAAAAACACAAAAACAAGTATTACCCTGTCTCTCAATTATAAACATTTTTACAACTGTGCTATAGTAACCTCTTATATGTATGAGAGTACCGTAGCACAATTGTGCTATAATTGTGTTTTTTGTTAAATGATGGTGCTGGGTTTTTTGTTTGTGGTGGTAGTTGGATTTTTTTGTTTAATAGTGGTGGTGGGTTTTGTGTTAATGGTGGTGGCTGGATTTTTTGTTTATTGTGTGGTTGGGTTTTTGTGTTTATGGTGGTGGTGGATTTTTTGTTTTATGTTGGTGGTGGGTTATTTGTTTATTGTGATGACTGAGTTTTTTTTGTTTATGGTAGTAACTATGATTTTCATTAATGGTGGTGACTGTGTTTTTTGTTTAATGGTGGTGGTGGGTTTTTTGTTTATGGTGGTAGTTGAGTTTTTTGTTTAATGTTGGTGATGAGTTTTTTGTATATTGTGATGGTTGGGTTTTTTGTTTATAGCAGTAGCTAAGTTTTTGTGTTAATGGTAGTGGCTATGTTTTTTGTTTAACGGTGGTGGTGGGTTTTTTGTTTATGGTAGTGGCTGGGTTTTTGTGTTAATGGTGGTGATTGTGCTTTTTGTTTAATGGTAGTGGTTGGGGTTTTTGATTATGGTAGTGGCTGAGTTTTTGTGTTAATGTTGGTGGCTGTGTTTTTTGTTTAATAGTGGTGGTGGGTTTTTTGTTTGTGGTGTTGGCTGAGTTTTTTGTTTATTGTGATGACAGAGTTTTTTGTTTATGCTAGTAGCTGGGTTTTTGTGTTAATGAGTGGTGGCTATGTTTTTTGTTTAATGGTGGTGGTGGGTTTTTTGTTTATGGTGGTGACCGTGGTTTTTGTGTAATGGTGGTGGCTATTCTTTTTTTTTTTAAATAGTGTTGGCTAGATTTTTATTCGTTGTGGTGGGTGGGTTTGTGTTTATGATGGTGGCTGAGTTTTTGTTTTGGATTTCACTTTATTTGTTTTGTTTTAAATTGGGATTTTTCTGCATTCTTTATGATTTCTCCGTAGTTTGTAATGTAGGTTTGGTTTTTACTTGATGAGAATATTGTGGGTCTTCTTTATTTGATAGTTTGGCTTCATATGATTTTGCATTATGCTTATTTTGTCTAGTTTGTTATTGGGTATTCTGTGGATATTTTTTGCATTGTCTTACTAATAATAATCTTTTTATTGTTTTTGTTGTAGTACATCTTATTAGGGATATGGGTTTGTAGTCTAGTTTGTTATTAATGTATTTTCCTTGATACTTGTGCAGATTTGGGATTGGTGGCAAAAAGATAGCTTTTGTGGGACTACTTGAACTCAATTAATTTTCTATAAAGTTTGGAAGCTAAGACATTATTTGTATGTAAATGGTTGTAATTACTTTGTGAACATCTTTATTGCATTTTTAGATTGTATGGATTTTATTTATGGATTTGGTTAGAAATGAAAGAATGTTTTTTTTATTTTATTTTACTTTATTTATTTTTATGGATTTGGTTAGAAATGAACAGGTTAATATAATGCCAAGTAAATGTAAAGAATATTAATAAAAAAATAAAATTGGTGACGATAATTTTCGTTGCCATATTTGACTATAAGCAGAAATTGGTGACGAAATAATTTGTCACTTGATCTATTGAAATTTAAAAAAAAAAAAAAAAAAAAACGATTGGTGACGCAAAACTTTGTCACTTGATCTATTAAAATTGGAAAAAAAATACATTTGGTGACGAAATATTCTGTCACTAGAAATAAGGTTTAGTGACGAAAATATTAGGTGACGAAAAACTTTTGTCACCTGTCATTTTTTATTGGTGAAGAAAAAATTTCGTCATTTATCATTTTTTTTTGGTGACGAAAATGATACATTCTGTGACGGAGCTAAGGTGACGAATGCTATTTCATCACCATATGTATTTGGTGAGGAAATAAGGACATATTGTGACAAAATGTTTCGTCACTATAGTCCACTTTTGTTGTAGTGTAACGGTTCAAATCAGAGCTTGAAAAAAAACTGTACTTGGCTCAATCAGAGAGAGAGAGAGAGAGAGAGAGTTTCCAAAGTTCATTGTTGAATGCATTCTTTCATGAGCTTATGGAGTTGTTGAATTAGGATAAGAGTAACATTTAAATATTGCTTAGATTTTAGAGGATATTTCTATTAGGACAAAATTTAGCTATAAAATTAGTTGTAATCTTAAACTACAGCCTTTTTCAATATCTTTTTATTGGATGTGATTTTTGACAAATCAACTATTGAATCACATCTTCTTCTTATATCCTTCATGCTTACAAAATTTCTAGAAAATTAAATATCAATAGTTATGTCATCAATAAATTGCTTAAATTGCAAGTTTTTATTGTTTAAAATTATGCATAAAATATAAGCTTATAGATTATATAGTAAATAATATCCAAATAAAATAAAATTTGATATGTGTATTAATAGTATATAGAACATGCAATTTAAAGGTTAGATTTTCAAAATATATAGTAATGTTTATTTTATTGAATGAAGTTGTAACTTTAGACTACAAAATGTTATTAAATTTTGTCCTTTCTATTAGTTGTGAAGTTGTAAAGATTAAATAGAGTTGCTTTAGCTCTTGCTAGTGCTCCTAAAGAGAATGAGACCATTGTTTTGCTTGAAAAATGTTCCTCATTTCTCTTTCTCATTATTACTCATTATATTGAATAAAGGAAATCACTATTGCTTTTATTTCAACAAAAAAAAAATGTAAGAATATTTTATGAAAACATTAAAACATATAGTTTTCCCATAAAGCCACGAGTGCCATGATAACAATGATTAAAAAAAACTTTTCCATAAATTGCTTTGAGTGCCATTTGCACTTAGACAGACTTGAACTTCTTCAGATAGCAAGTGTTAGGGGTTTAAAGTTTTAGAATAAAAGAGATCTAATGAAGAGCTTTTGTTAGACAAAGAATTGGCCCTAAGCTTTTATTACAAGGTACTTGCAAGTTGCAATTTTTAAAGACATTTGATGAGAATTTATATAAAATTGTAAATAGGTGAAAAGAAATCTTGATATGGAAAATTTTGGGGGTACACCAAAGAAATTTACAAATATATGCTGAAATACTAGTCAACATTTGTTCTTCATAAGGATAATGAGAATGTGTTATTATGTAAGACTAATAATGCATTGTTGTATGAAATAATTCTTGGTAGGACTAAGATCTCATTCTTTAATACGCAGAAGATTGATTAATTAAAAATCAAGATACGTAATTCTTTTAAAAGATTGGTAATTGACAATTGGACTTCTAAGACATAAAGTGTGGTTACACAAAATATAGATTACTGTATATTATACAATTAATACTCCTGTAGTTAATATTTGGTTAAATTACCATTTTGTTTCTCAAAGTTTCCGAAAACAAAATTGTTATTTTCATCCATAGATTTTTAATATAATCATTTTGGACCTTGCTTTCCAAATATGAGCAATTTTGCTAAATTGTCACTTTTTCATACACAAAATGATTGAGAGTTTAGGGAAAAAAAGGGTTTGAGCTACCGAATTAGTAGCATGTGGTAATTATCTCTATAAAAAAAAAATTCATCAATCGACTACAAATATCAAACAAGCATATTTATTGAAATAATATTTTAGATTGATATATGTGAATGAGTTTAGTGCATAAATATTGAAAATTTTATTTAGAAATATGTTAAGGACATATTTCATGTAATTGGCTAATCCTTTGACAAAACGCACTTTACTTGTTTTTGGGTAGATCTAGGATGTGTTTAATACTTCAAAGAACATGTTGTTCAAGTCTAGTATTAAAGCCATGAAGATTGGACCAAGAAACAAATGAAGAAAAATTGTTCACTAAAGCTTGTGGACAGATAGCTCGACACTTGCTCGACAAATAGTTACCTATCGAGGTTTAATGAGGCTCGAGAAATACTATCTATCGAGGTTACGGAAATTTAGATTTCCAGATCTGACATTCGGCTCATGCTTATGTATTTGTGTAGGGTTTATTTTCTCACAATCCTAGAAATATATAAGGCTTATTTTAAAGGCCGTCACATAAGATAATAAAAGGAGAACATATGCAAAAGGTGACCGAGGCCTTACTCTCTCAGAAAGATCATCGCATAGTAGTTTTCAATCTTTGTGGTTTGAATCACATTCAAATTGGTTCAAATACTCACCTTCAACGGATGCAATCTATTGTCTACCTTGCTACTGTTTTAGTAAGAAATCAACAAGTCATCCTAGATTAGACGCATTCACTGAAAAATGTTTTAATAATTGGAAAAAGGTGAAAGATGGAATGAATTGTTTTTTAATTGGTCATGAGGGGAAAGATCCAAATACACTACATAAAATTGTTGTGAAATGTTTGGAGAATCTATGGAATTATTGATTGCAGCTCAAGACCTCAATAAAGTGTGCTCGATGGCTAGCATTCCAAGATTGTGCTTTTAGAGGTCATGATGAAAGCCTTGATTCAAAAAATTGAGGTTACTTTATTGGATTGATAAAACACAAATCAACTTTCAATGAAAATGTAACTAGAGCTGTCTTGGAAAATGCTCCATAGAATGCCAAATATATGTTACCCACAATTCAAAGGGAGATTTTGCATATTCTAGTTAGTAAAGTGTGAAATACTATTCACGAAGAAACTTGGGATGCAAAATTTTGAATTCTAGTAGATAAAGATTGAGACAAGTCGAAGAGAGAGAAAATGGCCATTATTTTGAGATTTGTTGATAAAGAAGGTTTCATTAAAGAGTGTTTCTTGCATGTTGCGCATGCTAGAGACACTACTGCATTGACCTTAAAGAATGAGATATGTGTTTTCCTTTCTCGTTACAACCTCCACATTGAAAATATTTGAGGTCAAGGATATGATGGGGGCTAGTAACACTTGTTGTGAATGAAACAAATTACAAGCTCTGTTTCTTAAAGATTTCCCATATGCTTATTATGTACATTGCATGACTTATAGGTTGCAATTAGCTCTAATTACAACATCTAAAGAAGTAAAAGTTGTTCTTCAATTCTTAAATCATTTGATTAATATTATCAATATTGTTGTTGGTTCTAGTAAGTGTAATGATGAATTACAATATGCTCAAGTAGAACAAGTTGAGAATATGATTGCTTCTAATGAAACTAAGACTGGAAGAGGTGCAAAACAGATTGGTACTTTGCAACGTGCTGGAGATACTAGGTGGGAATCTCATTTTCAATCTATTTTTAGTTTGATAAAAAAAATTTATGCTACTTGCAAAGTTATCAACACTATCTCTGAGGAAGGGGCTTATTATAAACAACGTAGTGATACCGAGGGAGCTTAACAGGTATTAACATCATTTGAATTTATTTTAATCTTGCATTTATTGAAAGAAATAATGGGAATTATTAATATTCTTTGTCAAGCTTTTCAACAACATTTTCAAGACCTTTAAAAGGCCATGCATTTAGTTTCAACAACAAAATCACCTATTCAAAAGTTGAGAGATGCTGGATGGGAGCCTTTACTTGCTAGTGTTATATCATTTTGTGAGCAACATGAAATTGATATTCCTGATATGAATGCTCGCGACATTAATGCTCGAGGTAGATGTTATCAAGATGAAGATTTAACAATGGAACATCATTTTAGAATTGGCATATTTACAGTTGCGATAGACTTTCAATTGCAATAATTGAAAAGTAGATTTTGTGAGCTAACAACAGAACTTGATATTCTTAGTTCATCTTTAAATCCCAAGGATGCCTATAGATTATTCCAAATTGTTGATATATGCAATTCAGTTAAGAAATATTATCGTTAAGATTTCACTGAACAAGAACAAGAAATTTTGGAGTCTCAATTGCAACATTATGAGCTTGATGTGACAAAACATCTAGATTTTCAAACTATGAGCATAATTTTTGAGCTATGTAGGGGATTAAAAATTCCAGGCAAATCTAAAATCTAATTTTTGATTGATAGACTTATTTGTCTTGTGTTGACCCTTCTAGGCAAGCTCACAGAATCATCAACACTCCCACAACACCACCAAACTACCACCTTCAACACCACCGGTGTTGCCGTGAGTTGCCACCCAGATCGCAATGCAGAAACAAAGAAATGAAAAAAATAATGAAATCACGAGAAGAGGAAGCTTTCAACTCACAGGATTGGGGCAACAAAGTGGCAATAGTGGCTATATTTGGGTGTGAATCAAAGTAGGGCGAGCAACAAAGGTGCCGGTGGCGACAACAACTCTAGCCGACAACCAACGTTTGCACTTTGAGAGAGAGAAAAGGCTTTGTGAGAAAGATAGGGGGTTGCTCTTTAGATTTTGTAAAATGTTTATCAGTTGGCTTTTTGTAAAATTAGGTGCCAAATAATGAGCAAACAACAAACAATTGATGCATTTTTTAATAGAAAAGATATTAGTCATTCAGAACTTAGGACATCTGTAGAAACAAATGTTGATACTTCAATGCCTAATGAGCGTTTCTCCAAATGTTCAAGATGAAATTCGACGTGCTTCTCATAGCTGATCCATATCAACCTAGAAACATAGAGTATCCATACAAAGGATCGAAAAATCATCATCGTAGTTATCAATCTTTTTGGTTTGAATTACATTCAAATTAGTTGGAATACTCACCTTCAATGGATGCAATCTATTGTCTGCCTTGCTACCTTTTTGGTAAGAAATCAACAGGTCGTCCTGGATTAGATGCATTCATTGAAAAAGGTTTTAATAATTAAAAAAAGGTGAAATATGGAATGAATTGTTCTTTAATTGGTCACGAGGGGACAGATCCAAATACCCCACATAAAATTGTTGTGAAATGTTGTGAGTTTTGGAAAAATGCATGGAAAATACTTGTTTGTATCTCATACAAAACATGTGCAGCGGAAAATTAACGGATCTACTTCACTCGCAATTGATAACATGTACTATGCAAGTTTCAAAATTAGAGAACACGAGAGTGTACCTTGGGGGTGAAATTCAAAACCGAAGATCAGAAGCATTTGGGAAGACTTTCAATCTTCACTCCAATTCCACTTAATGCCCAAGATGTGTGGTCTCTCAATCAATTTCCAATGAGAGAATAGGAGAGTGTCCAACACTCACATACAAACCATTTCATTCCTTGTATGAAAAACACTTATGAAAAGGTCTCATGAAAAACCCTCTTGAAAAATTAATGAAACTTTGTATGTTTCTCTCCTATATATATAACTGATTATCTAATTGGGCTAGCCTTTTGGGCCATTCCAATTAGGCTCTTATGTGTGGCTTGGAGTGGGACCAAAAGGAATCAATAAGACACTAGCTCCAATGGGCCTTGAGCTTTTCTATCAACTCTTGACAAGTCCAAAGTTACCATTAATTATATTTAATACCACTATATAAATATAGTTGCACTTTAGGCCTTATCTATAAATTATATCCTAAGACTTTATTATACATACAACCCCTTCATAAAATATTCGTAATAATACAAAGTCATGAATATAGACTGCCACTTTGAAGATTACTACATCTTAATCCTTGAGTACCCGATTTAATCATTTATGTTATTCATTATACATTATGAAATCCAATTTCATAAATATATACTTTAGTAATTTCTTACTAAAGTGGTTGGACCCAACTCTCAGAATAACCAAACCCATTAAACTTATCTCAAGGGAATATTTTGTATCTCCGTTAAGAGACTATGAATTCCATCTTGAGAATATATGTTCCATTAACACTAAATGTGGCTACCTAACATACTGAGGTTTTGACCGTAACTAATAGATCTCACTCTTGATATATCAAAACAACCTACATATTATGATCATGTCCATTATTCTCTTAGGATTTAGAGTTGATGTAAATAGAATTCATGAGATTTATTATTCATTTGACAGTCGTTAGGAGAATAATAAGTCTCACAACGGTCTAGTTCAATATGTCTTAACTCTTAAAATATATCGACATATCAACTAGAAATCTCCATTTCCATGATCAAGACAAATCATCTTAGTTGATATGTTATAGTCTTCGCAGATGAAACGCTTAATTTCATCACCGACTACGAACTAAACTTTTGAGTTTACAAAGAACTTGTGATTTATATCTTTTATGACTAAACCACATAAATCACATACAATGCATCTCATGGACTAAGATAATGTCCCATTAGTTCATTTATAGATAGTCTCATATAATTAAACAATTTAATCATTAATGACATGCCAATAAAAGTTGTTCATCAATTAGCTTTAATGACATGACTTTTTTTTTTTTAATGAACCTTAATGCCATGACTTATAGGTTGCAAATAGCTCTAATTACGACATCTAGAGAAGTAAAAGTTGTTCATCAATTCTTTAATCATTTGATTAATATTATCAATATTTTTTGTGATTTTGGTAATCGCAATGATGAATTGCAATATGCTCAAGCTGAAAAAGTTGAGAATATGATTGCTACTAATGAAACTAAGACCGGATAAGGCGCAAACTAGATTGGTATTTTGCAACGAGATGAAGATACTAGGTGGGGATCTAATTACTTGCAAAGTTATCTACACTATCTCTAAGGAAGGGGCTAACTATAAACAACGCATTGATATGAAGGGAGCTTAACAGGTATTAGCATCATTTGAATTTATTTTAATCTTGGGAATTACTAATATTCTTTGTCAAGCTTTGCAACAACATTCTCAAGACCTTTTTAAGGCCATGCATTTAGTTTCAACAACAAAATCACCTATTCAAAATTTGAGAGATGATGGATGGGAGTCTTTACTTGCTAGTGTTATATCATTTTATGAGCAGCATGAAATTGATATTCCTAATATGAATGCTCATTACACTAAAGCTCAAGGTAGATATCATTGTCATGATGAAGATTTAACAATGGAACATCGTTTTAGAATTGGCATATTTATAGTTTTGATAGACTTTCAATTGCAATAATTGAAAAGTAGATTTTGTGAGCTAACAACAAAACTTGTTATTCTTAGTTCATCTTTAAATCCCAAGGATACTTTTAGATTATTCAAAATTGTTGATATATGCAATTTGGTTAAGAAATATTATCCTCAAGATTTTATTGAACAAGAACAAGAATTTTTGGAGTCTCAATTGCAACATTATGAGCTTGATGAGACAAAACATCCAGATTTTCAGAATATGAGTACAATTTTTTAGCTATGTAGGGGATTAAAAATTTCAAGCAAGTCTAAAATCTAATTTTTGATTGATAGACTTATTCGTCTTGTGTTGACCCTTCCAGTTTCTATAGCAACTACAAAACGAGCTTTTTTTAACTATGAAGCTATTAAAAAGAAGACTTTGAAATAGAATGGAGGATAAGCTTTCGGCAGATAATATGATAGTTTATAAAGAGAAGGAAATTGCAGGAAATTTCACTGTAGAGATGATAATGGATGAATTTTATTCCATGAAAAATCGTCACCAGACATGATTTGATGTGAATGTTCTTTTTTGTATGTCAACATTAAACTAGACAGTTTTTCATGTTCACTAACATTCAAGAATATGATAATATATGAAAGTTAATAATTTTGTATTCAATAGATTTGTGAATTATATTTCTACTACAACACCCCCCCCCCCCCCCCCCGCAAGTAATTATTCCTGGCTATGCCCCTGACTTCCTGATTTTCTCTTTAGGGATTTTGCCATTTATATTCTCCTCTCAACCTCAGCCTCTACCTAAACACCCAAAACCAAAAGAAAAGCATCTTTCCATTATCACTATTCCAAAAGCATTTAGTATCTTATTCTTTCCCAGAGCAAAAGCTACCTCCTTCAAATTATTAAGCATCAAATTCCAAGAATGCCCATAAAGGTAAAAATCTCTTTACACCCATATATTTATAATTATTTCATATATGCATGTGTGACAGCTTATTCTTTGATATTAAAACTCTCTTTGCTCCTTATCACTAGGCCAAGAGGTCCAACACACAAATGAGATTCCTTTTAATAGAGGCTAGAAAATCTAATTAAGAATTTAAGCTTAAAAGAGGTTCCATTCCCCCATTGAGAAGGCATTTTTAATTGCACTTGTAAGGGTGAAATAATTTAAAGAGAGAGACATTTCCATTGTGCAATCCATTGTTGTCATTTTATTAGAAATAGAAATTCTCACCACCACCCACCCTTGTCGCAATGGTCACTTCACAAGTATAAGTATTTGTGGGGGTGTGAGGGGCAAGGGTCAGGACTCAAGTCTCTAGGACATAGCTTTACCCACATATATACTTAGATTATGCTAAAGTATAATTTCTATCTTGTATGAAAAAAAAAAAAAAAAATCTTGTATCACTAAAAAGAAAAAATTGTATTATATCATTCTTTATCAGTGACAGAACTATTATTAGAATAACAAGATCGTGGTCCCTCCCCCCCCCCCCCCCCCCCCAAAATTGATTTTAAAAAGTCAAACTTAAACATACAGTTGGTTCCTAAAATTAGTCCATGAGCAATTTTAGTCCCTGATGTTTAGGTGATCACTTTTAGTCACTTATGATATGATTAAAATAAAAAAGTTAAAACTAACATATAACCACTCCATTAAGAAATTTGACCAGTTCCCATATATTAGGCAAGTTCCTTAGAGGTTATTCTCTTCAGTAAACATGAAAATCAAGTTTTGCCAATGAACTACCCAAAATAATCGTTAAAACAACTAATCTTTTTGTCCAACCAAAAACAAAGCTCAATGTGGGCATTTTTCTAAACATCTAACAACCAAAAGCTTTGATTCTTATAAAGAGATGGATAATAAGTGCCTCCCTAATCTTTATAAATCCCAAAACATGGAATCAAAGAGGGGGAATTCAATTCAGTTCTGAAGTCTAGAACTTAACTCAATAGTCATATTTACTACTCTGACTTGGGGTAATTACAGCAGCCTAAGGAAATAGTATTTGTGTGTATGGTGGTACAATTATTGTCTACTCTCTTTCCTTCATCACCTCTCTTATTCCCTCCACTTTGTTATGTAGCATTGCAGAAAATTATTTGTACCATTTGTTCAATACTTTAATGGATATTCCATTTGTTTTTATTATGCGCTTGTGTCCTTGAATTTCTTCTTTATTTTACACCACTAGCGCGCCTCTGTTTAATACTAAAGTGAGTTGTGGGCTTAACTCCCCTTTATTTTGAACTAGGGGGATTTGTAGTCCCAATTTATTGACCTTTACAAAAAACGAACTAAAAAAAGCAATAGCTTTTTACCTTAGATACTAAAATCATGGGGTTAAAATTTAGGAACTAAATATTGTATTTTTACTAATATTTTAATAGTACATTTACGCTGTATATAAAAAATTTGAAGTTTGCATCCGAAAATTTTATATTTGGCCCACCCAAAATTGGAAACTGCTATTCTTAGATTGAAATTAATCCCAAAAATCCCAAATATAAAATAGCCACGTGACAACTTAGTCATATATATATATATATATAGAATCCACTCCATATTGCAAAAGGTTACTTCCCACCTTTATTCCACTGGTAAAAAGTTAGAATTTTATTCTGACATTTTACGCCAAGAAGATGCCATTGTTATTAAAACCATTTTTGATTTGAATGATAAATCCAAAATTATTTACCACAGTGTTTACTTGAAAAATATTGCTATTGAAGCCAATTGGGGACACTCCCTTGCCGCTACAAAAAGACTCCCTAAGCACTCTGTTCCATATTCATACCATGATTTTATTGACGCTTGGTTCAAATTCATGCTTCACCAAAATGAAACAATGACTCATTCATGGTTTATTAACTTTGATAAAGAATTTGACAACAATGCTGATTTGCCTCTTTGGTTCATCCGTTGGTGGAATCAATTTGATCCTGATATTGATATCTTCCCCAAACCTCTTGTTGACTGTTTCAGCTTTTGGAAACAAAGCTTTAAGGTGAATGCTCATAATGCCAAATTTCCTACCCTTCTCCACTTTGTTAAATGTTTCAAAGTCCCCTAGATTCTAAAATGGCAATATGAGAAAGAAGGTGATATTCTTACTAGACATTGGTATGTTAAATGGTAGGACAAGTTTTGTTACGTTTCACAAATATTAGATAATGTTTATCGGAGACCACCTCCTAAGCATCTAATCTTTAGTGCCCAGTCTACTTCCAAGGCTCCCTCTACTTCATAGGCCTCTGATATTGATAATTTAAGCAAAGATGATTTATATGCCCTTCTCAAGAAAAAGATTGAAGAAGAGAAGGAGGCTGAGAACAAAAATTCTGAAGAAGAAGGATCTGTTGCTGAAAACCCTTATTACCCTTACCCCCAACCTTATCCAAAAGATTGGTTTGGGCATGATGAAGAATATGATGAAAATACTCCTAACCTAGGAGCCTGTTGATTCCCATATTTGTCTGGCTTGCACAACGACTATTGATGTTTTGATATTCACTCAAGGGTAAAAACAATTACTACTGCTTCCCATGATGACAATATTGACTGCTTTGGGCACTACTAGCCAAACTACTTTCGGTCTTAAAAACCGACTTGATTCCTTCCGCAAATTACACACCTAATGCCCCTCATGGGTCTTGATATGAATAGTAAAAAGTCAGTATTCACTTTGTACTATTCATTGTTTTATTTGCCTATATAAGGGGGGTTGTCCCTTATTGCTAAACTCTGAATTCTCTTCTAGGATTTCCTTTAGAACTCTCTCTAGGACTTCCCTTAGTTCAGAATATCTCACTGATTACACAAAGCTTATAACTAGAACCAAGACTAGCTTTCAAGCCTTGTACTACTATCCCTGTTGATCATTGTAATCTTGTGGCTACTACTACTATAAGTGTTTTGAAGTACATTTAATAAACACTTCTATTTTCAATACTTTGAATTATTTTGATATACAACTGCTTAGCTGGTTCTATTGCCTTACTTTCAATTGTCATTTACTTTGAATTATTCCATCTATCTATTATTTGTTGTGCTTCTGCCTTCTGCGCTGTTGTCTTCCCCCTTTATGGTATCAGAGCCATTCTTTCCTTGGCCGATAATGCTGTTGTGTCTTTCATATTTTGTCCGTGTCTGCCTGAACTTGTGATACTTCATTGTTGTGTCGATCTTACCATCGTTGGTGCCACTGCCATTGTAAAAGGTCCCAGATCCGAACAGTAAGGCCCATGAAGCTAGGAGAGCGTGAGGGCATGAGAGGAATAGGGTTGATGAACGGTATGTGTTACGAAATGCAATAGTTGTGAGAAAAACATGATAATTGAGTGTTATAACTAAGATAGATATTGATAGGATGTGGAGATCTGACTTCTCTGTTAGTTCTAGGACTGGTTGTCCTCCTGATATTGTGAATGAAGAAGACCTCACTGTTGGAGAAAGTGGGTACCCAGATTTTAGAAAATGGAATATTCCTAAGATTTCTACTAAAAATGTTTATGATCTTAATTGGACTGGAAAAAGTCTTTTCTTTGAATATAGAGCTAGAACTGTTGAACAAACATTTTCTATTTCTAAAAATCATGAAAAATGTTGTTTATTTTCCAAGAAAAATATTAATGAGTTTTTTTCCAAGAAAAATCTTAAATATTTACACATTGGTTTGGTTCAAGTTGCTGTTAAACCTTTAACTAGAAAAGGAATTGATGCTTCTGTGCTTATGTGTTTACGTGATGCTAGATTTGAGAAATTTAATGATAGCATTCTTGGCATGATTGTTGCTTCTTTGTATGATGGTCCTGTTTACTTTAATTGTTACCCTGATCTTACTCTTGCTTTGGATGATCCTAATATTATTAAAGCTTTAACTTTGAATATATTGACTTTTGGTTATGATATGGATGATGGTAGTGGACCTTTTACTCTTATTTACCAAATTTTTTAGAGATTGCTTGATTCTTAGCTAACTCCTCGGTCTAGAGGATGTGATCCTGCTGGAAAAACTATGTTGATTCAATGTTCCACCCCTGATGCCAAGATCCAAGTCCCTAAAATGATTCAATGGCAAGATATTACTCTTCCCAAAGAATGGACTTTAGAACAAGTAGCACCACCTGTTAAACCTATTTTTGATGAACTTGATCTTACTAATATTTCACAATACAGTGATGGAACTGTTAAAATATTTTTTGATGATACCAAATGTTTTCCTACTAACAAACCTTTAAGAATCAATGAAGGAAGAAAGTCCTTTGCTGGATCTGAAAGTTTTGTTAAAAGAAATTCTAATGTTGATAAATTTTTGGAAAAGAATTTTGATAAACTTGATTTGAGGCTAAAAGGAGTTGCTAGCAACAATTCCAAAGTTAGCAATACTTATTATTCAACAAAACTTGAATTTCCTTCTAATATTAACAAAGAAGAAGAAGATGCTAAATCTGATGCTCCTTCTGGATCTGATTTCCCACTATTGAAAACCTTGATTTTGAAAATCAATTGCGTGTGATTAATCTAATTGATATGGATTTTGAAATCCTTGCTTTTCAAATTGATATGGTTGCTTTAAGTAATGAATTCTTTTCTAAAGCAAACCGTGATAAAAGAAAATATTACCAAAGTACTTTTGCATAGTTTGAGAAAGACAGAATCGAAAGGAAATGGAGAGAAAAAATGAATTTGTTAAAACAACATATTTTGTTTTTATTATCTTGAGAATTATTATGTTTCAAGAAATGAGGTTCATACCAATTACTTGAACGTAATAAGAAACTCTGCTTTTGTTAAACCTGATAAAACCATAGTTAAATCCAGTCATCCACCCCTTGAAAATGTTTTGATTACTTGCAAAAATGATAAAGAAAGCACTTAGGTGAAAGCCTCCCTTTTCAAAATTGCTGATGATAAACACCTGTTTTTGCTATTATTGAACAAAACAATTTTGCTAATAAATCTTTGCATATTATTGGTTAACAACTTGACCGTATTAAAGAAAAAATTGTTGAAAAAACTGCTGTTTCAAAACTTGAGAAACCTTTGATTGATTTACTTAGTCAAAGAAAAAATATTGACTTTAAAACTTCTCAAACTAAGACTTTTGATTTAGTTGCTTCTCAAGGATCAACTGTTGAAAAAATTGAAAAAATGCTTGCTGATTTAAACGTTAAAACCGAGCAAACTTCTACTTCTAGAAGCGCTGCTTGTGCTATTTCAAGAAATGAGAAAGAAATTTTTTTTGATGAAGACACAAATTCTGACTCATTATCTTCTGATTCTTTAAAAAATGCTTTTGATGATGGTTTAAGTTTACCTAAAATTAAAAGATTTGTTGGGAAACCCAATCCCACGTCTTTTACAAAAAATTGGTATTCTAAGCCTACTCCTCTTGATTTGTAGTTTGAAGAAAGATCTTTTCAAACTCAATTTTCTGTTTCTGCTAAAAAGCTTTATGAATGGAATATTGATGGTTTGTCTAAACAAGAAATTATTAACAAAATGGCTCACATGTCTATGGTTGGTATTGCATACATGAATAACCATGACAATCTTGATCACCCTGATATTGTTGATTTGCTTGCATCTGGTTTTACTGGTTCTCTTCGGGGATGGTGGGATTCACATCTCACAGAAGAATCTAGAGAATCTATTAAACATGTTGTTAAAAGAGATACTGATGGTATGCCCATTTTTTATGAAAATATTAATCGTGGTGTTTCTGATGGTGTCAATACTTTGGTTTACACCATTCTTAAACATTTTTTTGGAACTCCATCTAATATTTCGTCTCGAATTCTGATTATTTGAATAATTTGAGATGTCCTACTATGTCTGATTACAGATGGTACCAAGATGTGTTTACTTCTAGAGTCATGCTCAGAAAAGACTCTACGAAACCTTATTGGAAAGAGAGGTTTATTGACGGTCTACCTCCTATCTTTGCTCATAAGGTAAAAAATGAATTAATTGGTAAAAATGATTCTATTGATTTTGATAATTTAACTTATGGTGATATTTTCAGCACTATTAAAAAACTTGGAATCAATATGTGCAATGATGAAAAATGGTTAAAACAACAACTAAAAGATAAAAAGAAAGCTAAATATGAAATGGGTAATTTCTGTGAACAATATGGTTTACCTCCTATTGCCCCTTCCAGGCAAAAAGGAAAAAGTAAACACGATAAGGTTTACAAAATTTATTCCCATAAAAAACATAAAAGATACATAACCAACTTTGTTAAACCCAATGATTTTTATGCTAAAAAAAAATTTGCTTTTCGAAAACATGATAAACCAAGATCAGGTAAAGGTAAATGCTTTAACTGTGGCAAATTTGGTCATTTCAGTAAAGACTGTAACCAAAAGCCTGGTAAATTGAAAAATAAGTTAAACATGTTAAACATTAATAATAATGATCAAAATGAGCTATTTCAAATCCTTGAATCTGCTACTCCAACTGATTCCTTTGAAGAGGATTTCTCATCCTCATCTGATTCTGATTATCACTCTTGTAGTGATATTTCTAAATCTCCTAATATTAAACTTGGTTGTAGAAATTCTTGTTGTAACCTGATTAAATCTATAAAAATGTTAACCAAAAGTAAAGAAAATGATGATTTACTGTTAACAATGATAAGTAAAGTTGAAGATCCCAATTTACAAAAAGAATATCTTGACAAGTTTATGAAAAACTTTACAAAAGATGAAAAGGTTAAAAAACCTAAATCTACGATAAGTTTTGAAGAAACTCTAAAAAGATTTAATAAAGATAAATCAAAAGAGATAACTGTAAATGATCTTCAATATGAAATAAAAAATGTTAAACAAGAAATAATTCAGTTAAAAAATGATGTTAAAACTATTAAACATGATAATGATCATCTTAAACACGAATTGTTAATTCTAAAGATTGATAAAAATATGGATAAACACCAATCTGATGATGATGAGCAAAAAGACGGAGATGAATCCGATCAACAAGCTTCTCATTCTGGTAATGTTTCTGATTGTGTCTTGATTAATTTAATTGATAACCAATTGTCTCTTGTTAAACATATGCTGCCCAAATGGTACACTAAGGTCAAAATTGTTGTTGCTCATAATTATGCTTTTGATGTTGTTGCTATGATTGATTCTGGTGCTGATGTTAATTGTATTCAAGAATGACTGATTCCTTCTAAATATTTTGAAAATTCCACTGAAAGATTAGTTTCTACCAATGGAACAAAAATGAAAACCAAATATGAATTAAATAATGCTCATGTTTGCCATGATAATGTTTGCTTTAAAATTCCCTCTGTGCTTGTTGAAAACATGACTGATAAAGTGATTCTTGGTTTGCCTTTTATTAATTCTTTGTACCCTTTTCTTACTGAAGATGATGGAATTACTACTGATCCTTTTGGAAAAAAAGTAAAATTCAAATTTTGTTCAAAACATGAAACTCGTGATGCTTTTAATTTGATCCATGCTAAAGCCAAACACCTCAACTTCCTTCAACAAGAAGTTAGGTACAAGAAACTTGTTGAACAACTTTTTGATAAATTACTTCAATCCAAAATTGTTAATTTTCAGAGAATATTAACAAGTGATGTTTGTTCTGAAATTCCTAATGTTTTTGGCACAGAAAGAAACATATTGTTAACTTACCTTATGCTAAAGACTTTAGTGAAAAGAATATTCCTACTAAAGCTCGTCCTATTCAAATGAATGCTGAAATTGTTGAATTTTGTAAAAATGAGATCAATGATTTGCTCAAGAAAAAACTTATTAGGAACAGCAAGTCTCCTTGGACTTGTGCTGCTTTCTATGTTTAGAAAAATGCTGAGCTTAAGAGAGGTACCCCTCACCTTGTAATCAACTACAAACCTTTGAACAAAGTCTTAGAGTGGATCAGGTACCCTATTCCCAATAACAATGATCTTGTTCATAGGCTGAGTGATGCTGTAATATTCTCCAAATTTGATATGAAATCTGGATTTTGGCAAGTTCAGATTAGCGAGAAGGATAGGTATAAAACTGCTTTTACAATATCTTTTGGTCACTATGAGTGGAATGCTATGCCTTTTGGTCTAAAAAATGCTCCTAGTGAATTCCAAAACATTATGAATGATATCTTCAATTCTTTTAGCCATTTCACTATTGTTTACATTGATGATGTTTTGATCTTCTCCAAATCTATTAATGAACACTGGAAACATTTGTACTCGTTTCTAGACACTATCAAAAGAAATGGTCTTGTTGTCTCTACTAAGAAAATCATACTGTTTCAAACCAAAGTCAAATTTCTCGGTTATGATATTTTCGAAGGACAGATCCGTCCTATTGATAGAGCCATTCAATTTGCTGATAAATTTCCTGATTAAATTATTGATAAAACTCAACTTCAAATATTTCTTGGTTCTTTAAATTATGTTGCTAATTTTTACAAAAATCTGAGGAAACAATGTAAACCATTTTTTGATCGGTTACAATGTAAGCCTCCTCTTTGGACTAATATTCATACTTCTCTTCTTAAACAAATCAAATCCCATGTTAAAACTTTGCCTTGTCTTGGTATCCCAACTATTAATGCCTTCAAAATTATTGAAACTGATGTCTTTGACATTCATTATGGAGGTATTCTGAAACAAAGAATTTCCCCTGATTCTTCTGAACAAATTGTTCACTTCTATTCTAGAGTCTAGAATGTTGCACAATTAAATTATTGTACTATAAAGAAAGAAATTTTATCTATAGTTCTATGCATTTCAAAATTTCAAAGTGATTTGTTAAACCAAAAATTTTTATTACGAATTGATTGCAAAAGTACAAAATACGTTATTGAAAAAGATGTTGAGAATATTGCTTCCAAACATATTTTTGCTAGATGGCAAGCCATTTTAAGTGTTTTTTATTTTAATTTTGAATATATTAAAGGTTCTCAAAACTCTATTGCTGATTTTCTTACTCGTGAATTCCTGCAGTGCCACGATGGCAAGTAGAGGATCCAAAGATAAAAATCCAGCGGCCACACCTAACCAAATTGTTAAAAAAGAGCCTGTCTCCCTCGGAGATATTGCTAACCATTTTACAACCTTAGGATCAATTCCTAAGCCTAATTATTCCTTTGTTTTGGACTCTGCTTATGATCCCTATGCCCTAACTCCTAGTTTATTGACAGTCTACCTCCTATCTTTGCTCATAAGGTAAAAAATGAATTAATTGGAAAAAATGATGCTATTGATTTTGATAATTTAACTTATGGTGATATTTTCAGCACTATTAAAAAACTTGGAATCAATATGTGCAATGATGAAAAATGGTTAAAACAACAGCTAAAAGATAAAAAGAAAGCTAAATATGAAATGGGTAATTTCTGTGAACAATATGGTTTACCTCCTATTGCCCCTTCCAAGCAAAAAGGAAAAAGTAAACATGATAAGGTTTACAAAAGTTATTCCCATAAAAAGCATAAAAGATATAGAACCCACTTTGTTAAACCCAATGATTTTTATGCTAAAAACAAATCTGCTTTTCGAAAACATGATAAACAAAGATCAGGTAAAGGTAAATGCTTTAACTGTGGCAAATTTGGCCAGTAAAGACTGTAACCAAAACCTTGGTAAATAATTGAAAAATAAGTTGAACGTGTTAAACATTAATAATAATGATCAAAATGAGCTATTTCAAATCCTTGAATCTACTGCTTCAATTGATTCCTTTGAAGAGAATTTCTCCTCCTCATCTGATTCTGATTATCACTCTTGTAGTGATATTTCTAAATCTCCTAATATTAAACTTGGTTGTAGAGATTCTTGTTGTAACGTGATTAAATCTGTAAAATTGTTAACCAAAAGTAAAGAAAATGATGATTTACTGTTAACAATGATAAGTAAAGTGGAAGACCCTAATTTACAAAAAGAATATCTTGACAAGTTTATGAAAAACTTTACAAAAGATGAAAATGTTAAAAAACCTAAATCTACGATAAGTTTTGAAGAAACTCTAAAAAGATTTAATAAAGATAAATCAAAAGAGATAACTGTAAATGATCTTCAATATGAAATAAAAAATGTTAAACAAGAAATAATTCAGTTAAAAAATGATGTTAAAACTATTAAACATGATAATGATCATCTTAAACACGAATTGTTAATTCTAAAGATTGATAAAAATATGGATAAACACCAATCTGATGATGATGAGCAAAAAGACGGAGATGAATCCGATCAACAAGCTTCTCCTTCTGGTAATGTTTCTGGTTGTGTCTTGATTAATTTAATTGATAACCAATTGTCTCTTGTTAAACATATGCTGCCCAAATGGTACACTAAGGTCAAAATTGTTGTTGCTCATAATTATGCTTTTGATGTTGTTGCTATGATTGATTCTGGTGCTGATGTTAATTGTATTCAAGAATGACTGATTCCTTCTAAATATTTTGAAAATTCCACTGAAAGATTAGTTTCTACCAATGGAACAAAAATGAAAACCAAATATGAATTAAATAATGCTCATGTTTGCCATGATAATGTTTGCTTTAAAATTCCCTCTGTGCTTGTTGAAAACATGACTGATAAAGTGATTCTTGGTTTGCCTTTTATTAATTCTTTGTACCCTTTTCTTACTGAAGATGATGGAATTACTACTGATCTTTTTGGAAAAAAAGTAAAATTCAAATTTTGTTCAAAACATGAAACTCATACTGATAATGCTTTTAATCTTAACTTCGTTAAACAAGAAGATAGCTCTAAGAAAATAGGTGGACAACTCTCTGATAATTTGTTGCCAACAATAATTGCTAATTGTCACAAAGTCTTGATGAATGATAGTTACCCCGACAATATTGGTGTCTTTCTTGTTGACTTGCATGATGACAAAAACTTTAGTAAAAAGTATATCTCTACTAAAAAATGTCCTACGAATACTACAATTCAAAAAAGGATCCTTTGCATTAGGCTTTTGACCAAGTCCTTAGAATGGATCAAGTATGTCTGGAACAAGTATCCTTCCTACCCTAATACTTCCAAAAATGATCATTTTCATCCCAAAGCTTATTGTCCTGCACAACTAAGATATATTACTACTATACTCTAGCTTTTGTAACATATTTTTCAAAAGGATTTTACTGATAATATTTAATCTCATTTTCCCAAAAAACATTCTATCGTTGAACTATTGACTATGGCCAACTAGTTTAACATCTTCTCCCTTACTTGGCAGGAGAAAGTAAGATTTAATACTACCACTACTAAGTGGAATATTATGACTTCTTCGGCAGAGAAGAGAAACAAGGGGAAAGCACCTGCTCAGGACTTTCCTCAAGACGAAAGGTTCCCAGTGGGACATCCTTTTGTAATGCATGAAGGTGCATCTTCTGGAGTAAAATCCAGTAATGCAACATCCCTTCAGGAATCTGTCCCAACAGTGGTGACATATTCCAGTGGTGATATCATATTAACCTTACAAAAAGTATTGAACAGAGAATTGCAATTTCATAATGGAGTATATAGTGAATTACCAGATTCCATTAAATTCATTCTTGACTACCTTCAAGCTTCCCACTCTTCAAACCACCATAAACTATTCAACAGAACCATGAGAGCGCTTGAAATTCACTTTGTTAACCTTACTACCCAAATTGTTGACCCTGCTGCTGAAAATAGGGCCTTTGCCGGCCAACTTTTTAATTGCCTTGTTAACTCTCAAAACCATCATGATAAGTCAAATCTGATTAGTCAGCTCTTTGG
This sequence comes from Castanea mollissima, assembly GCA_014183005.1. Classification (NCBI taxonomy): domain Eukaryota; kingdom Viridiplantae; phylum Streptophyta; class Magnoliopsida; order Fagales; family Fagaceae; genus Castanea; species Castanea mollissima. The sequence goes on from JACAVU010000007.1 coordinate 8,821,068, forward strand.
CAAAGAAGAAATCCATTCAATGGATAGATAGACTATAATGGGTACTGATTTCGCTAGATTGAGTCTAAAAAACCAATCTTTGCTAAAAAGTGTTGTTGCCAACTTACCTCCAGAAGTACAATCTTGTATTTCTGAAAGCAAGGCTATGACCAAAGATCTTGATCTTTGGCTCAAACATTTCAAAACCCTTGTTTCAATTGCTCCTACCATTGTTGAACTTGATGGCCCCAATAAAGGCTACATGAAAAAGAAATGGGGAAAATACTTTGGGAGCTGTCTTAGAGTACATGAAAAAACCCATCATTTCCCTGGCCTTGTGATTAATTATAAAGATGGTTCTGATAATGATCCCTTCTGGCTTTCTCAAATGTTCGAATTTGTGCTCATGTTTCACATAAGCATCCCTATGCTCTTGCTGAATGTTGGAGAAGTTACTTCAATAATCGAATTCTAGATGTCTTTGAAGAATTATGGAAATACTACAATTTCTTTGGTTGTACAGATAGAATCTCTGTTTTCCTTAATAAACCTTATGCTTCTGCGGTCCGACATTTACAATGGGCAGAACATTTACAATGGGCAGAACATGATGAAGATCTTCTGCGGTCCGACATTTTCAAAGAGATCTTGTTTATGAACCATTAATGTATTGTGCTTTCTGCAACCAATATTCAACTTATCATGAACATGAATGCAATGATGATCCACCATGGGATCCTTGTTCCTCATGGGACCCCTATGCCAGATACCCGTCTGATGCAGCTTCTACCTAGAAGCATAATAATCCCAGAACAAGACTTTCTTATTTGTCTAGCCAGATGATGCTACAATATTCACTAGTTACTATTTGCTGAAGATGCTTTCTTGATAACAATGATTCCTTGTTGACTACTTACTTACTAATTCCATATGCCAAACCATTTTGGCACCACCACTACGTTCCAACATTGCTGCAGCTTTCCTTTTTTGTTGACTTTCCAAGATAAGGTTTTTTCACCAAGGTTAAAGCTATTTACCTGCTACCTTCATAATTGCTGATATTTACACTGATATTTTGGGCACAACATGTCAAACTACTTTTGGCTCCAAAGTCAATCTGATTCCTTCTAAATTTAACGCTGCTATTGCTCCTGATGCCCCTGACGGGTCCCGATATGAATAGTAAAAATGTCACTATTTACTTTGTACTATTCACTGCTTTATTTACCTCTATATATATATTTACAGGACTCTTTGATATTTGTTTGCGGTTTGGGACCCCAAAATAACAAAGTTTAGTACTTTACGATTTGGGTGTTATTGGGTTGTCTGATTCCACCTAAAGAATTATTTGGTGCTTCTCTTTTTTTAAAAGAAATTTTTGTATGTATTTGAAGTGTTTATTTTAACAAATCGTTTTAGGTTATCTACAAGACTTCATAGATCATGAGAAAACTACTTATGAAAATAAAACTTCACTATTATAAAGGTTTGGCATTTGAACTTTAATAAATTTTCAAAGGTTTTTTAATTGTGTTAAGAGCTATTAAGGACTAGAAAATTAATAGCTTATCAACTTGTTTGTAGCATTGTTACACTTGTACTTACTTGATATTTTAGTTTCGACAAAATCAAAAAAAAAATTTAGTGAATATTTTCTAAACTAGGACCCACGAGAAAATGTAAGATGATTTTATGGAATTTTTGACTTTGTACAATGAGTTGAAAATTGCGATGAAATACAATCCAAAATCAATCATAAAATATTTTAGAGTTTAAAAAAAATTAAATTTTATTTTGATAGGTCGTAATTGATTAATTAAATTAAAATGTATTATGACATAGTTTAAATTTTACTTGTTTTATATTTTGTTAGTACTAAATTGATGTTAGTTTTATTTTTCATATATTAATTTTGTTTTGAATTTAATTATTTTTTTATTCTTGAATTGTCATATATTTATTCTTGATTTAACATACCAAAATAAAATTCTAGTTTCAACCACATTAATTCTTCACATCAATAATCACACAAGGATTACTCGAAAATTTTAACTTTGATCAATAATAAATAGTTATACTGTTATTGAGCGTACAAAAGTTGAGTAATTTATAACCTCAATTTGTAAATATATATTAAAAAAATTTATAAATAATATATAAGATTACTACTAACTTAGTTACAAATTTATTTAACTGTTAAATTATCATGTGGTATACAATACACATCCTTATATTTTACAGATCTTATAGACGAAATACATTATCATTACAAATTACTGCAGCATGCAACGTTGTTTTACCAAGGGGACCATCTTGAGCTGGTGATTTGCATTTGTCTAAGATATGATCCATCACTTCTTCATATCCTCTTTCCACAGCCATGTAAAGTGGAGTCTCACCAGCATCACTCTGAGAACATGAAAAATTAGGACATTTTTCAATCAATTGTTTCACTACCTCAAGATGATTATTACGTAGCCTCATGCAAGGCTGTATCTTTTTCATTATTCGTCATCTCCAGCATCTTTTGGACCACATTATTAAACCCATTTTCAACGTCTTCTTGGGGAGCTCCTGCTCTTGCACGCTCAATTAAAACATCCACGATGGCAGTGATGGACACATTTTGAGAATTTCTTTGACAAGGGTTGTTGATCTTCTGTTCTTTTAATTAGGCTTGTGAGATAAATATGAAGGACTGTGTTTCTATTTGGAGTTAGTAGTTGGTTATGAGGCTTTGGAATATTTTTGAAGCCCCCGATATCGCCTTTTGGCTGCAGCATTGTAATAAACAGGTTCCATGCCAATGCTGTCCTCTATTTGCGAAGGCTGACCAGATGCTTGATCAGTTTCAAACAAAACGGAGGAATCCATTTTCTCTTAATGGCTCCAGTACTCTCTAATCTAAACAAAGTCACTCTACCTTGTTTTGATATTTTTGAGAGAGATCGAGGAGAGACAGAGTGAATATATAAAGGCAACTAACGAGTCAAAACAAAAGGACTTTATAAATCTGAGTATCCAATTAAATCATGTCACGTTCAAACTCTTTATATATCTATATCACTATGCCATAACAGCTACTCCACACGAGGCTTTCTTTTTATTTTGTATTAGTGGCTTAAAAGTATGAGAAGCCAATTAAACCATGCAACGTTCAAACTCTATCTTTTCTATCCATATATTTAATATCGGCCGCGTCGAGTTAATTTACAGTTGAAAAGTACCTTGAATATATGTTCAATCAAATTTATATCACGTGTCGACTAATGATAAATTCATGCAGGTTAAAATGACAATTTTATATACAAGTTGCAAGTTGCAATTCAATAATGTGGAGTCGTCGTATATTGGCTGCAACAAATGTGCTCTCAACGATGGACTGAAGTCATCAAAACTAATAAAAACTTGTTATGGTTAAAAAAATTGTTGTGCATGTAGTATTTTTCATTACAATTTTCATATATTATTATGAGTAGGTAGAGGCAAAGATTATTATGGCATCCATCTGTCATCAGGCATAGCCAATCAATGAATTGGTTGCCATGAATTCCTAAACTTCCATTCTTTTGTTTGGAAATTTTAATAGAGTGAATAAAAAGTCTATTCCTCTGCTTGAAAGTTTAAGTAAGAAGGAGTAGAATATGTAGAAGGGAACACTCATTTTTTTTTATTCTCTCAAAATCTCAAATTTTCATTTCTCAAAAATTAGGAGGAATTGGAGAGAATGAAATTAGATATAAAGAATTTCTTTATTAAAACTCTCAAAATACCCTTATATATCTAGTTCTTTATTTTAAAATCGGAGTCTAATAGCAATATTGACAAAAATTGATTCTATTAATTTCCCTCTATGTTACTTACAAACAAGGTTATTTACCTTTCTAATTGTGAGAGACTGCGCTTCTTTTGGAAGGGAAGGGGTGCTCTCAAAAAGAGATTTGAGTGGTTTTAAGGGCAGCTCTCTTTTGGGTAGTAGTGTGGAGTCGCCACTTATTTTTTTATACAAAAATAAAGAAAAAAATAAATATAATTACATGTTCAAAATAATTCAAATGTCATTGATTGAATAAAAAAAAGTACAATTTTGGTAAATTAACCTTACAAAGCCTTGGTCCTAGTAAAAATCTATGCAAAAGAATACAAAGCATTAGTCCTAGTTACAATCTACCAAAATTAAAAGATAAAACACTAATCTGCCTATCCAAAAATCCTAAGCTCAGGGGCTAGGTTATGGAATGGGAAGATGTTAGGCACCTATTCCGCCCAGACAGAGTCTGGTCTTCTAGACTCTAATGACCAGTATACCCTTTGTGTATGATGTTGAATGATATGTTATTATGTACATGACAAACACTTGACAAAAGTTAATTTAAATAAATTTGCCTTATGAATAATATCCTCTTTTTAAAGAAAAATCAGATTTATTTTGAAAAATAAAAAAATAAGACTTGATTTGTAAAAAAAAAAAATTAGATCTAGTTTTTTTGAAAAGGATAAGAAGAAAGATTTTATCAAGAAAAATCAGATTTTTTTTTTGTGAAGTTAAAAAAATGAAATTTGATCAAGAAAAATTAGATCTTTTTTTTAAGAATAAAAAAAAGATTTTGTTAAGAAAAATCAAATATGTTTTGAAAAGTAAAAAAAAAAAAAACGAGATTCGGTTTGTAAAAAAAAAATTAGATCTATAGTTGAAAAAAAAATAAAAAAAAACTTTTGAAAAAGGATTCACATTCATGAGACAAATTTATTATGCATGCTTCACATATTAAGAAAGAAAAAGACTTTAACCTAACTCTTGATTCCTTCTTTGAAATATCAAAAATTGCAAATTTATAACAAAGAAAACTTTTCAAATCTTTATTTAATGAAAATATAGATCAATTTTGAGATTAAAAAAAAAAATCAGATCTGTATTTAATGAAAATACAGATTAATTTTTAGTTTTTATAAAAAAAATATAATAAAAAAAAAGAGGGGTTTTGATAGTCATTAGCAGATTTTGAAATCAAAGGAAAAGAATTAAAACAAACAATCATTTAAAAAACATGTCGAAGAAAATTCCAACAAAGTATCTAAGCATGGCAATTATGTATCAAGAACAAGACATAATAAAACATACTAATAACATTCATGCAACGAACAACAACATACTAATTAATAGAAAAGAAAAGAAAAATAGAAGAAATAACTAAATACCTTTTGCATGAGTCTGCTCTTCTAATGAAAGAATATTTTAGAAATCAAAGAAAATTTTCCACCTCTTTTAGGTCTAAAATACTTTACTTACAAAAAAGAAGTTCCTAAAGCCAAAGCCTCCAAAACTTCTTTAATGTAAGGGGAGCAGAGAAGTCAGAAAAGAACAACCCTTAATTCTGATTTTTTTTCCCTCTATTTATAGAGGTTGGGAAGCTTAAAAAAATAAGCCGAATGAGATCAAAATGGAATGTGCCCTTATCTCGAAAAAGTCAAAAAAGATAGGCTTTACCTCAGTTAGGAAGCACTCGAGCCAGATCAAGTGTTTGGGCCAATTGGCACTTTCCATATGCCAATCAGTACTCCAAGAATGCCGACAAGCCCTCTTGGGTGCCGAGCCCGTGTTTGAGTTTTGGTCCAATTTGGACTCTTTTTTGAGGATTTTTGAACCAGGAATTGCACCTAGATGCATTTTTAATCCGTATTCCAAAAATTAATCTCTTTTTCTTCATATTCAGGTCTTTAAAGTGATAATTATCTTGTAGATAAATATTCCCAATAGTCTTGATTATCCACAACTTCTTTATTATCTGATTATCCACTTTATTCTCATGCAAGCAAGTCTATTTTTTTACACTGACTAACAACCAATCACAAAATTATTTAATTAATTTTAATTGTTTAATCAATCAGAATTAATTTAAATTAATCATGCATGATCAATTCCACCCAAACAAAATGCATGTAGACCATGAAAACTTAATCTTGTGATATCTTTCAATTCGACAGTCCAATTTGGGAATTGGACATATCGTCGTGATCGCTAGAATCTCAAGATCATTTTAAGATATACAATGAATGAATTAATGTATGTAATGCAACTCTAAATTTTGAATATATGAATGGTCACTCTAGTCATCTCCTAAGATTAAATTATGGGTGCAAAATCGAGTGTCTACACTAATTAAATTCAAACACATGATAATATTAAATTTAATTGTATTGAAAAAGAAAATATTGCTTTTGTTTCCTTGGCCAATACAACTATAAATTTGAATTTAATTATGGAACCTAATGTACTTTCACAGCTGAGCTCAATATGGCCATCTAGTTACTGATGTGTAGTATCTTGCCTCCGCTTTCCCCACCCTTGTACGCTTTTCCCATGTATGCAGGCACTACAACTCTGTTGCACATCCTTTAGCACAAGGAGCAATTTTCTCCTTTCTTTTATTAGAGTGGAGAGAAGATGTACTAACAGATGTTGAAAATGTACTTCAGGTTGATTTAAAACCCCCTCCTTTAATTCTTAAATAATACTTGGACTTTTTCTCTAAGAAAAAAAAGAAAAGCTTTTGCCCATTTACAAAAGCCAACGACATCATGCCATCATCTCTACCCCCAGTATCTTCACTTGGACTATAAGTAATCGTAAAACCTTTTGCCACTATCACTAGTCCAAAAACGCATTCAAAAGTGAAATACTTTTAGCTCCCTTTACTCTCAAACTCTTCTTGATTTATAGTTATTTTTTAGTTTGAGCTTGTTTGCATTCTGCAACATTCGACCTCTTTTCTTCTTCATTCTCATACCCAAACAAATTTTACCTGAAGACTGGGCTTCATTTTCTCTCTGCAAAAGGTCAGTTTGAATTAATAATTTCATCCTTCTATTTTTTATCAAGTCTTTACAGTAGAAACGATTTTTGAGTACGTACATAATCCTTATAGGAACCTTGTGAGTTCCACTGGCCTCTTGACTCTAATGTTGTTCTAGAGTCTGTCAAATTAAGATAATTAATATTCCATAATCTGTTTCCTAAGTTTTATTTAATGGAGGCTATGTGTAAGGTTCTAAAGATTTAGGATTAAATATTTAGAAATTTATTTTGTATGTGTTGGCAAACCGAGAAAAAAACATGTCTAATCTATGTGTTAGTTATTGCTCAAAGATGTGTGTTTCAAGCTTCAAGTTCGAGCTAACTACAAAAAGAAGAGTCAGAATCTACCAATCTCAATCGATCGAAAATTAGAATCGAGCAATCAAAAATTGTAGAAATCAGATTCTGCAGATTTTTAAAACAAGGCCCAAGCCCGGGAAAATGTTTAGGGTTTCAATTCAACTTGTCCACACATCAAAGGGAAACCCTAGCTACATTTTGAAGATCATTGGAAGACTTGTTTGCTACTCCTTGTGAAATCTGAGAGGTGTTGTACCTTTTAACCACACGAGCATCTACCGAAGCTAGATCTACAATCAAGCATTAGTAGAACCTAATTGCTGTTAAGGACATATTTTATGTAATTTGTTAAGCCTTTGACAAAATGCACTTTACTTGTAATTAGGTAGATCTAGGATGGGTTTAGTACTTCAAGAAACAAGAATTCAAGTTAAGTGTTAAAGCCATTAAGATTTGACCAAGAAACAAGTGAAGAAAGAGCTTTTCACTAAAACTCAACAGAATCCTTTTTATCCCGACTTAATGTTGAAGCTTGACACAAGCTATTTCAGTCGAGACTTACAAAATCAGAACTTCTAGATCTAATTTTCGGCCTAAGCTGAAATATTTGTATAGGGTTTTTTTTCTCACAACCCTAGACATATATAAGGATTATTTTAAAGGCCGTCACAAGATAATGCAAAAATAATACATGCAAATAGTGCCCTAGTTCATTATTCTCTCTGAAGAAGCTACTGTGTCTTTACGCTAAGGGTTTTATGACCAAGAACTTCCCAATCTTCATTGTTGATGAACTAGAGAACTTTGCAACCAATAACTTCTTCAAGTTACTGAAGTTAGTCATGTATTGGGATCCGTGCATCATTGGTTAGTCATGTATTGGGATTCATGCATTGAAGGGAAAGATTGCCGCTACAATATAAGTCCAATTGAGTATTGGGGTAGGAGTTCAACTGTAGGTTGGTATTTTGGGATAGGCCAAAGGGTTTTGTAAGATTCATTATACTTGTAACTGATTGTGATTGATAATAGTGGATTCTTGGGAGTGGTAACCTTAAAATCACCCAGTGGGGTTTTGCCTCAGTGGTTTTCCCCATTTGTAAACAAATCACCTATGTCAAATTTATTTTCCTCTGCATTTAGAATAATTGGTGATTTGTATGTGCTACCACGCTATTGCTACCACGCTATTGTATGTAATTGAACCTAATTAATTAACTTGGGTAATTAATTAATTAATTGCAAGGGTTCAACTCATTTTAACCTAATAGTTGCTACTACGAAGATCAACAAGTGAAGGTGATCTGAAACCTATGAGTGGAATCTCAAAGTCACAAGTGTGGGTGCTTGTATTGCAATAAGTCCAAGAAGAGAAAGATTTTGTGGATTTGGAGCTTCCATGTGGTCACCTTCACTTAAAATCCTTCTTAAAATCTGTTAGGATGAAAGCCTTCTTAAAATCTATTGATGAGAGAGTATGGCTCTCTGTTGAAAACGGTTGGGAAAGACCAACCACTGCTATTATGAATGGACAACTGCCCAAAAAGAAGCAGCAAGCTTTAACAGTAAGGCTATGAATGCAATATTCAATGTTGTTTCTATGGGAGAATTCAAGAGGATCTCTAATGTGGAGATTGCTCACATTGCATGGAACATCTTGTAACTGGTGCATGAGGGTACTAAGGCAGTAAAAATCAATAAACTGTAGCAGTTAACCTCTAGATTTGAAATCTGTAAAGTTGTGATTTCCAACTAGCCTTTGTTGGCTTTAATTCCGGGCCAAATTTGGTTATAAATCAATCAATCATTTCCCTGTATTTATGTGAGTTTAATTATAAGGGATAAGTGTGAGAGATTGGTGAAGAATCAAGCTTGCTAAGAAGATCTGTGCAGTTCACGACTAGCTTGCAAGAATCTAGCGAGTAAAGCAACCTGCAAAAAGGCCAAGAGTGAATCACATGACTAGAAGCTAAAAAGTCATGCTAGCCTGTCATTTCTAGTACTTCGTAAGAAAGGCCATCTCACGAGGTACCCGCAAAACTCTTTGTTGGGAAAAATGAAAAGTGTTTTACCAAATTCTTTACACAAAATTGTAAGGAGTGCTTTTTAGAGAGAAAACCTTAGCAAAACACTTGAGAGTTAGAGATTGTCATACCCACAATCATCTACACAATTTCTCTTGGTTTTTCTCTACTCCTACCTCTCTATATATACATCCTTGAGAGGTACTTAGCTCAAACACTTACCTCACCCATTTTGAGTGTTGAGAGAAGTTTTGGTGCCTTTGGGAAGTATTGGAAGAAGCCATTGAGTGGCGGATGCAATTGAGTGAAATTGCAGGATCCGAAAAACTAGTAAAGTCAAGACTCCGAGAAGTTCGTTGGTAGCAATAGCTTGGAAGGCTTAAGTACATTGGGTAGATTTGGCTTGGAGGGCCTTTTTGATATTCGTGTACTCCAACTTATACACTGGTGGATCGATTTCAACTTAGAGGGTCGCGGAGAGTTTTTTGCCAAGTTCTTTGGTTTTCTCTTCGATAACACGTCTTGGTGTTATCTTGTGCTTGCATCTCTTACTCTTTAAGCTTTACGTTTATTGCTTATTATGGTTTGCTTATGGCTTAGAGTAGTGTTACCAATTTATTGTGCTTCATTTACTCTTGTTCTGCACTTAGATAAGTTAGAGTAAAAGTAAGTAAGTTGTAATTTAAAATTGGGGGTCTAAACAAGCATTAGTGTTTTCACACTAATTGAGCTTTCAAAAGCATTAGAATGTCTAATGATGAGTCTTTTGATGAATTTTATGCTAAGTTGAATGATATTATTAATTCTACTTTTTAACTTAGAGTGAAGTTTATGATCAACATAAAATTGTTAGGAAAATTCTTAGATCATTAACTGAGGACTTTAGACCCAAAGTGACTACCATAACTAAAAGTAAAGATGTGGACTCCATTCCTGTAGATGAAGTTGTAGGATCTCTTCAATCCTATGAGTTTGACTTACCCATAACTAACAAATCAAAATCAATGGCTTTAAACTCTATTGATGATGTTGATGATTGTGGATTTGATAATGAACTCTCATCGACTGAGATTGCTTATCTTGCCAAGAACTTTAGAAACTTTCTGAGAAATAATAATAGAAGGGCAAGAAATAGAAACAATGTTGACCTGAAGAATATGAAGAAGAATGATACAGCTAAAAATAACAATTCTGAAAAATCAAAAGATAAAGTTGTTCAATCTTATAATAACTCTTTAGGCCAACAGTGTTTTGGCTGTCAAGGGAAAGGTCATCTAAAATTAGAATGTCCCACATTGTTGAGATCTAAAAGAAAATTTATGGTTGTTACCCTAAGTGATGATGAAGTTTTCGATCATGAGTCTGAAAGTGTTCAAGAAGGAAATTCCATGGCTTTCATTGCTACTGCTGCAGTAAGTGAAACTAGGATTGTTAATGAGAACTCTTCTAATGGGGAACTCTTTGAGAATGCTAACTTTTAAGAGGCTTATAACAAGCATTGCATGATTGCAACAAAGGATGTCATGAGTGTTGATCTAGGGTTGAAAAGATAAACACTCTTGAACAAGAGAAGAAAAAATTGTTGTTGAAACTGTTTGATGCTAAGGAACTCTTAAATTCTATTAAGATTGAGAACATGTCCTTGATTGAAAAAGTTAAAAGTTTAGGATTTGAATTATCTGTTGCTAGAGAACAACTGGATAGGACTTCTACTCCTAAACTGGATGATATGCTAAATGTTCAAAAAAAATTCTGATAAGATAGGGTTAGGGTTTGTTGAGAGTGTTTCTACTTCTATTGTTCATCCTTTTAAGTTTGTACCTGCTACATCTAATCCTTTACTTAAAGTTAAGGTACCTAAGGTAGAAGTTCGCATCTAGAAGAACTAGGGTAGATCTAAGTGAGTCAAAACCTAAGAATCCCAATCATCCTGGAAGCAAGAAACAACACAAACTTGAGTGATTTTGTTATTTTTGTGGTGGAGCTGAGCATACATGCCCAAATTGTTTTAAGCTACAAGCTCAAAGCAAGCATCCAAACAAAAAATATTTGTGTCAAAAGCACAAGATCCTATGGCACTCATTCATGAATTGGTAAAGATTCTTGTTAGGACATATGTGATTGGATGTTAGGAACATATGTCAACATTTTATGTATTGGCTAATCATTTGACAAAATGTAGTTACCTGTATTTGGATAGATCTAGGATGTGTTTAATACTTGAAGAAACAAGGTTTCAAGTTCAAGTGTTAAAGCCATGCAAGTTTGTCTAAGAATCAAGTGAGAAAGTGTTGGATTTTAAAGCTCAATAGTTAGTATCTATCGAGATTTAAAAGATGCTGAAGCCCGTGGCTCGACAACTAGCTCGATAGATGGCTATCTATCAAGGTTTATGAAACTCAGTTTTTCAGGACTGTTTTTCATCCAATCCATGAGTATTTGTTTAGGCTTTCTTTTCTTACAACCCAAAACATATATAAGGATTATTGTAAGGGATGTATCAAGTTGTAAAGCCAAGAGAACAATTGCACAAGAGCATAATTCCTCAAGTGTGACCAGTAAATCTAGTTTGCTCTAGTTCTTGAAGAAGCTGCTGTGTTTGTACACCGTAGGGTTTTGTGACCAAGAAAATTCGTGATCTTCATCGGTTGATGAATAGAAGAACTTTGTATCCAACATCCTTCCCAAGTTGGTGATAAAGTCGCATACTGGAATCCGTGCATCTTTTGGTTAGTCACGTACTGGAAGCCATGCAATACAAGGAGAGATTGTCACTACATAACAAGTCCAATTGGGTATTGGGGTAAGGGTTCAACTGTAGGTTGGTACAAGGTACTGGGATTCCTTTATTTGTAACTGCTTGTTTTGATAATAGTAAATTCTCTTGAGTGGTGACCTTAAAATCACCCGGTGGGGTTATTGCCGTGTAGGTTTTCTCCATTCATAAACAAATCACCGTATCATTTAATTTTCGCTGCACATTTAGTTATTTGGTGATTTGTTTGTGCTGCCACGCTCATTGCATGTAATTGAATTTAATCAATTTACTTGGCTAATTAATGGGTTAATTCATCACAAGGGGTCAATACATTTTATGCCTATCAGTTCTTCAACACAGGAGTAGAATTTAGGACTAATTCAACTAGAAACTCCAATTCCAAGTCTGCATCTAAGAGAGTGTGGATGAAAAAGACTCCATCTTAGTGAGTCTGTCTAACATGGTCCTTGTGCTAATTCTTTCAATCTCTTGTGACCAAAATGTTTTTTATTAGGATTTGCATTTGCATTACATTCATAAATTTCATTCTAGGTTTTTTTATGATGTTTTTAAGTTTTTCTTAAAAAAAAAAAATGGTTTGTATTACACATCTTCAAGTGTGTAATTGAGGTTGGCCTATGAAATTTTCATTTCATGACTATGTACCTTGTTTAGCTTGGATGAGCTGTTTTTCTGCACTTTGTTAGTTTGTGCTATGTAGTTCTTATATTGTGTGAGTTGTTTATGATTTTTAATCACATGCTCTTAATTTTGAAGTCACATTCTTTTGATTGTAAGGACTAAAAAATCCTTAGAGAAATGCATAAATAATCATCTCACCACTGTTACTCGCCAATCATTAAACGGGGTGTTAATTATGAAAAGTATGTGGAAATAAAAAAAAAAAAAGACAAAAAAAAAATGAAAGCAAACAAAAAGGCATCAAAAGAAAAAGAATAGAAGAAAATTGTTTTCACATGATTGCAAGCGTGTTTACTAGGAGATGTGGAAGTTATATGATGTAACTCTTCAAGTGATAGTCACTTTCAAACTTTTGTGATTAATAATGTAGAAATTGTGCTTATTTTCCATCTACATATCATCTTTTTAGGTATCTCATACACTTACTAGTTTGACACACCACAAGCAAATCTTTGTTAAACTCTGTACATGTGATTGTGTGTTAATTTTTGTGGCCATCTAAAATTTTACTTCTTGATTTTTAATACTTTTTGGGGGGTGTGAGGTAAGAATTTTGTGAAGAATTTTTTTTTTTTTTTTTTTGAAGCTTGATAAAAAAAATTGAAGGGAAAGAATTTTTGAAAACATTTGGAATCTTTAACTTGCATCTCATATCATAAATACCTATTTCACAAATGTTTTTGCAAAAAATTCCCAAGTTTTCAAAATTTTCTGATTTTTCAGGACTTAATCGATTGAACCTATTTTTTGACTGATTGAGGAAAAAAAAACCAGTTTTAAGGCTGAAACTCTCGAGTTGCCTCGATTCCGCACTTGATTCCTCTCGAACAGTTGAATTTGATTTTAAGTGTTTTTTGATTCCTGGCTCAATTCCTCCTGACTGATCAAAAATCCTTTTGTTTTTGTTGAAAACAAATAGAAATCATATCATATGTTTTTCAGTGATTTGTCTTCTTTTTCAATCCCTCTCTCAATTCCTTTCACTCAATTTTTTTTTCTTTTTCTGAGTCAAAGCTTCAAGGGTTTTCTTCCTCAACATCTAGTAAGATTCTTTTAACCCTTCTTTTTGTTTAAATTACATGCATTCATGCATTTTCATCAAAATCTTTCAAATTTTCAAACTAAATAAATTTGGGATTTTTGATGATTTTGAGTGTTTTAATCCAATTTGTTGAATGGGTTTTTGTTCATGCATCATTTAAACATGATTCTCATGCTTTAATTTCAAAATTTTCATAATTTTTTAAAAAATTCAAAATTAGGGTTTATGTGTTCTTGAGGATTTTGGGCGAAATTGATTGAAATTGGATTATGATATTGTTTAATTGTGTGATTATACCATGTTTTATACTTGTTGTGTTGTTCAATTGATCAATACAAGAATTTTGAAAATTAGAGTTTTCAAAATTGAGGATTTTGCTAAATTCCTAATTTTCTTGGTCAATTTTCAAAATTGAGATAATTAAAATTGAATTTTTTTTTTAGAGCATTAGATCATGCATCATATAGGTTTTAAAACTTCGTGTTATCTTGTGCTATAACTCTATCTGATACAGTTCGCCCTTGGTTTTTGTTTTTGTTTTTCTTAAAACCTTTAGACATGGCTCCTAAGGTTGGTAGAAAATTTAAAACCAAAGTCAATAGAACCTCTGCATCTTCTACTGCCCCCTCTCAGGTTGATAGGGTTAGGTTTCTTTTAGCCAAGTCTGAGGAAATTTTTAAGACCTTAACCTAGTTTAGGTCTATTTGGGAAGAGAGACAAATTGTCCTAGATGAGTTAGATCCTTCCATTCACAAGAATCTAGTGTCTAAGAATTGGGTATCCTTGTGTGATGTCTCTGATCCTACTCCTGTTGCCTTGATTAGAGAGTTCTACTCAAACCTCTCGGTTTATTCTGAGGCTACAGGTGATCATTATTTGACTACTTGGATTAGAGGTAAAGAGTTTAGGATTACTAAACATGTAGTTTCTAAAGCTCTAAGTGTACCTTTGGTTCGTAAACCCACGTATCCATACGCTATGTTTCCTCCTATAGATGATATAATTTCTTTACTTTGTGGAAGATTAGTTACTTAGGGTTCTGAACCAAGGATAAACTCATGTGAGCTTACTGAGCTTAACTATCTTTACTTAAGGATAGCCTGGCATAATATCTTCTCTATCTCTCATGTTCACACTATTCCTATAGATAGGTGTGCTTTTCTCTATGCCTTCATTACAGATAAATCTATGTGTTTCCCTTCCCTATTCATTTAGACCATTGTTGATATTTATAGGAGTAAGTCCAAAGCACAAAAGTTGTTCTTTCCTATGTTTATATATAGGGTGTTGAACTTTCTAGGGTTAACAAACTTTCTTGCTCTAGAGTTAGTTCATATCATTGCCCCTATAGGATAGATTTTTAAAACTTTCTTGTGTTGCCTTTGGCAATACGTAACCAAAGGGGGAGTAGGATAATTTTGTATTTAGGGGATAGCAGAGAGATTTTGTATTTAGGGGGAGTTTTTATGACTTTTTAGGGAGTTTTTATTTGTTTTGATATAATTTGATGTAGTTTTGTTGATGTGGTTGTATATATTTTATTTCAACTGTTCTTGTTTCACAAACATTGATGTGATTCTTGATTATGATAGTTATTGATGATGAATTTATTCATTATGATATTACTGTCTCTCTTTATATGTTTTGTGAATTAAAGATCAAATTTTTACTTTGGTTTTGTATTGTATTTTCCACACATGCGTTTATGGTTTGCTTTCAGTGTTTCAGGAATGTACAGGTTAATTCTTTCAATAGCTACTGTCTATACTAGCAGCTAATAGTAAGTAGTTGTGATAGAATTTGGAAACTTGGATTTGTACAAAAACACAAGAGCTTGTTTAGACCCCCAATTAAATATCCGGCTAGATAGCTTTTACTCTAACTTATACAAAGTGTGGAACAATAGTAAATAAGTGCAAAGAACCATTATCACTACCCTAAGTCATATTCATCCATTATTAACAATAAAATGAAAGCTTAAAGAGTAGGGAAGAGAGATGCAAACACAAGATAACACCAAGACGTGTTATCAAAGAGGAAATTGAAGAACTCGGCAAAAAATCTCTCCGTGACCCTCCAAGTCAAAATTGAACCACTAGAGAATAAAGTTGGAGTACATGAATAACAAAAGACCCTCCAAGCCTAGTCTACCCTATGTACTTGTGCCCTCCAAACTCCTGCTACCAATTGACTTCTCGGAGCATTGTATTCTCTACCTCTAGATCCCATAATTCAACCCGATTGCATCTGCCAATGAATGGCTCCTTCCAATGCTTCCCAGTAACACCAAAATTTCACTTTACACTTAGGATGGATGTTGTAAGTGTTTGGACTATCAACCTCTTAACGATATAGAGATAGAGAGGTAGGAGTTGAGGAAAACCACAAGGAAATGTGTTGATGATTGTAGGTATGACAATATCTAACTCTCAAATGTATTTTCTAGAGTTTTCTCTCTGAAAAGCACTCCTAACAATTTATGGGCAATGAGGGTATATGTAGTGTAGGTAAAGACATGGTAAAGTAAAACATAACTTTTTGCCAAACAGAGAGTTTTGTTAGACCTACGCGTGTTGGCCTTACCCGCGAGACACTCGTGAAAGATACAGCCTGGCATGACTCTTCATCTTCCAATCATGTTCTCTACATGTGGCTCTTTTCGCAAGTAAGCTACTCGCGAGACAGTCGCAAGCCAGTCACGAAATCCACTTGTACATCCTTTGAAGCTTGAGTCTTCACCGATCTTTCACACTCATCCCTTACAATTAATCCCACATATATACAGGGAAAATGATTGAAGAAATTACAATCAAATTTGACACAGAATTAAAGCCGACACAATATAGTTGGAAATCACAACTTTACAATCTCCCTTTTTGGCTATTCCATGACAAAACTCCTAAACAGACTCTAGACTTAAACGTGAGTTTGGGAACATAGGCAAAACTCACTCACACCTAATTCTAGAAGCTGTGAAGCACTTGCACTGTATACACCTATACCCCGAAACACTTGCACATACAACAAACTTTCATTAAGCTCACAACAAGTAGAACACAAGGTACGTGTAAGGAACAAGTAAAATGCGATCAAGATACCAAAATAAATGTAAGCTATAATGCATAACTTGATCAAACATGAACAATCATTAAGAAATGACCACAATAAACATTTATCAAGTAAATGATAGAGCAATGCTAAAATCAATTGCATGTCCAACAAACACATGATGCATTAAAGAAACTACAGCTATAAGCAATAGAAGGCAATAAGCATCAACAAATGGCTAACAACGAAGGTACAAAATAGTGCTAAAGAAAACTAAGTCTAAAACTAAAGTACTTGAAAGCCTTAAATGAAAGTGTAGTAAATATCCAAAAGCTATAAAAACTTAAAGTAAACTAGAAACCACCAAAATAAACCAATGTATACTAAAAATATGCTCCCCCTCAAGCTGTACTCCCCTTCAAACTACTCCCCCTTTTGAACGAAATGGCCAAAGACACTAGAATGCATTGGACTCTGAATCTGACTCCGGCTCCAGCTTCGGCTCCGTTTCCGATTTCCTCATCATGTCATCAATCTGAGATGAGAGGGCAGTGATCTGGCCTTCAATGTATGTGAATTGAGATGTGGAGTGGCTGATATGGGAAGCTAGCATTACATGCAACTCTTCAACCCTTCCACAATGGCATGGTGAAGAATTCTCAAATGACATCTTCATATACATTGCCCATTGGATTTAGCAACTTTTTCCATGTTCTTTCTTTGAACACTTCCAGAAAGAAATTGTCCTTTAGGGACTCTAAGTCCACAATCCTCTCTAGAATGATTGGGGCCCTTTTGTTGTGATCATTGAAGGCCATATTAGCATCATCATTCCGGAACAAATCCCAGGAGGTGCAGGGACACTTTGAAGGCTTCTTTATGGCCTTTTTCTTAATAAGAGACATCTATAAAACAAGCACAAATGCAAAGAAATAAGGACAGACACAAACAGGAAACAAACTTGATTAGATATAAGTTAGTCAATAAAAACAAGCAAAAGGTCCTAAAAAGCATAAAGAGAAACAAAAGAAGTCACAAGACCATGTTTTAAGTGCTAAAATTCTAACAAGACTTGCCTAGCATGGGTGAAATGCAAAACATGTTAAGTGATCAAGTGTGTGTATGGTGTGCATGTGAGATGCATGACAAGGCACTCATGGGCAAAGTGTGTGAAACACAATCAATGTTTAAAACATGTTAAGAATGTAAAAACATAGAAATCCCCAAAAATTAGTACTCATTAGAGTCCAAAACAATGAGAAAATGTCATTTGGGCATTTCATCAAACACTTAGAGTGCATACAAACCACTAACATGTAAAACAATGCATGAACATGATGAAAACTTGCCTAAATACATGTTAAAATGCCACTTATGGCCAACACAAACACAATGGGACAAATCTCAATCAAGAAAAATATAAAATTTTGCAAGAAAAGTAAGTTTTCCCAACCCTTTTCAAAAATAACCCAACCCTAGAAATCCTAGAATCTAAGACTTAATCTAAGGAATCAAGAGTGAAAAAGTGTTAAAACATACCTTAGATGAGTCTTAGGAAGGATAGATCTTGAGTTTCAAGTGAGATTTTGAGAGAAAAAGTGTGTTGGGTTGAGGAGGCATGGAGGAGGCAAAATAGAGATATTTGAAAAATTGCCGCTATTTGGCTTTAAAATTTGCAAAACAACTCATTTCCCGGGTAAGCTTCTCGTGAAGTTTCTCTTGAAATGGCCTCTGAAGCACCTTGACAAATCGAAATAGTCGCAAAACTCTCTGTGTAAATTTCAGAAAATACTGAAATTTGCTTCCTCGTTTTCATGGGTAGGTTTTTACTCACGACTTACTCGCAAAAATGCCTCTGACAGATTTTTTTCAACAAAAATTAAAAAGGACAGTTTGGAAAAACTCTGAACACATAAAAACATAAAAACACTTTCAAAAACATATAAAATACTCAAAAATCTTTTTGGGTTTGATCATCAAGCAATTGAGTATACACATCACATTTGAATACGTATGAACACAAAAATGGAATAGGTATTCATTGAACATTAGATTTGTGTGTTGTGTGTGTGGATCAAGTATGAATTAGTCCATAGTCAAGTATGAAGCTTCAATGATCAATTCAATCAAGTCATACACAACTAGTATGTAGTCAAATGACCTATCTCACTTGTAGAAATGAACATATATGACCCCTTACCAATGTGTTTACATATTATTGAAAGCTTTTCATTTGGCTTCCATTTTTCATACTTTTGATCAAATATAACCCAAATTTTTGAGAAACAATGCCATGAACTTTTTGATATATTTTTGACAAATAAGCCTTTGGCTCTGGCACCATACATTTTAATACATATTTGCTCCACCTTTTCCTAGTCAAACTAGTTTTTGAAGCAAGGCTTTTAAAGCTCTTTCTCTTTTTAGAGATTGACATTTGTAGAGCTCTTTTGAAAAAGAAAAAAAATGTGAGGAGATATAGGCACAAGTCTACGTATGTATCAAGATCAAGTAAGACTATTGACCAATTATTCATGACCAGCATGAAGATCTATTTACAACAATCAAACATAGATTTTTCTAGATGTCGCTCACACTTAAAGAATGTGCATACATAACAAGCTGAGCTCGTAAATGCACTATGCCATTAGTACGGATGTACTAGGCCAAACTCATATGTGATATACATAACATAAACGATCAAACTTTTTAAGATTTTTCACTTTTATGGGTTTTTGAATTTTTCAACACACTTAAAAACAGAACAAACAAAGTAAGATCAACAAAATCATGGAAAAACAAACAAAGGCTTCAGAAAGAAACAATAACATGTGAGACCTTTTTAACATGGATACACCAATAATCAAGGGTAGGTCACACAAGAGATGTGAGTCAGGGATGATACTGACACCAATGGTCTTATGAAGAGATTCAAATTGTGGACCATCAAGGGATTTAGTAAAAATGTCAGCCTTTTGATTGTCAGTGTTGATAAGTTCTAGCCATACAATTTTCTCCTCCACCAAGTCTTAAATGAAATGATATCGAATTTCGATATGTTTTGACTTTAAGTGTTGAACGGGGTTCTTGGATAGATTGATGGCACTAGTGTTGTCACAAAAGACGCACATGGTGTCTTGAGAGATCCCATAATCATGAAGAAGCTTTTTCATCCACAATAATTGAGCACAGCAACTGCCCACTGCAATGTACTTTGCTTCAACAGTTGATAAAGAAACTGAATTTTGCTTATTACTCATCCATGACACCAAATTGTTTCCGAGGTAGTAGCAACCTCCTAAGGTGCTTTTTCTATCATTAACACATTCAGCCTAATCAACATTTGAGTATCCGGCAAGGCAGTCATTTGAGTCTCTTGAGTACCAAATCCCATAGTCGGATGTTCCATTAACATAACAGATAATTCTTTTGACAGTTGTCATATGAGACTTTTTGGCTACTGCATAAAAATGAGCACATACCCCGACACTAAAAGCTATGTCTAGCCTACTTGCAGTGAGGTAAAGGAAACTTCCGATCATGCTCCCATAAAGGGTTGGATCTACTTCCACACCGGCTGGATAGGAGCTTTGTTTTACCAAGGAGCTATTTAGAGTGGATGCATATTTCTTGAAGTCTAAACCAAATCTCTTTAGGAGATTTTTGGCATACTTCTCTTAAGATATAAGTATCCCATCTTTCCGTTGTTTTACTTAAAGACCTAAGAAGTAGTTTAGCTCTCCCACCATGCTCATTTCAAATTCCTTCTTCATTTCTTCCAAAAATTCTTGAGAAAGGTTATCAATTGTTGACCCAAATACAATGTCATCCACATATACTTGAGCAACAAGGAGAGATTTCTCATCTCGTTTGACAAAGAGTGTCCGATCAGCTTGACCTCTCTTGAAGCCATGATCTAAAAGATATGATGTGAGATGATCATACCACACTCTTGGTGCTTGCTTCAACCCATATAGAGCTTTCTTCAATCTTAGAACATGGTTTGGAAAATGTGGATCTTGGAACCCCTTAGGTTGCTTAACAAACACTTCTGCGTGTAGAAGTCCGTTCAAAAATGCACAATTCACATCCATTTAATATTGCTTGAAATTCATAATACATGCTATGGAGAGAAGAATTCGGATTGACTCAAGTCTTGCTACCGGAGCAAATGACTCATCAAAGTCTACACCTTCAACTTGATTATATCCTTGAGCCACTAATCTAGATTTGTTTCGAACAACTTCACCATCTTCATCAATCTTGTTCTTGAAGATCCACTTGGTGCCGATTACGTGCGTGTCTTTGGGCCTTGGAACCAACTCCCATACATCATTTCTAACAAATTGATGTAACTCTTGGTGCATGGATTCTACCCAATTTTCATCTTTGAAAACTTCTTCCACTTTCTTTGGTTCAAATTGAGCAAGGTAGCAATGATACGTCACATGATTCACACTATAGCTCGGTCCTCTTCTCAAATGAAGTCCTTCATCCAATCACTGATTATGTTGCTTTTAGGATGATTGAGAATCACTCTTGACGAAGGTTTCTTGAAAGTGAAGGGTTCTTCATCACGTGAGATTAGAGGCTGGCCTTCTAGAGCAGTGAGTGGACTTAATGACCCTTGAGTTCATCTAGTCTCCCTTCTCAATGCAATAGGAGTAGACTTCTTTTCTGGTCATTGTCTCTCGCCATCATCACTTTGAGACATGTTACCATCACCATCATTCTTCTTAAGACTTAGAGCTTCTACATTCTCACCAACACTCTTTTCTGGAATGGTGTCATATATAACCGCATTTATTGATTCCATTACCGTCTTTGTGCGCTTATTGTACACTCTATATGCCCGGCTGTTTACGGAGTATCCTAGGAAAATCCCTTTGTCACTCTTGGCAACAAACTTCCCAAGATTCTCCCTATCATTGAGAATGAAGCATTTACTTCCAAATACTCGAAATTATTTCACCTTAGGCTTCTTTTCCTTCCAAATCTCATATGATGCTTTCTTTGTTCCCACTCGGACGAAAATTTTATTCCCAATGTGGCATGATGTGTTCACCGCTTCAGTCCAAAATTTTTGTGGAATGTCTTTGTTGAGAAGCATCACTCTCACCATCTCTTGGATCACCTGGTTCTTCCTTACAACAACCCCAGTTTGTTATGGAGTCTTTAGGGCTAAGAATTCCTTCTTGATACCATGCTTATTGAAAAATAATTCAAATTTAGCATTCTCAAACTCCTTCCTATGGTCACTTCTAATTTTGACTATGGGAACTCCCTTTTCATTTTGAAGCTTCTTGCATAGTCTTTCCATCTTTTCACATACCTCCAACTTTTCTCTAAGTAATTCCACCTAAGAGTACCTTGAGAAATCATCAACCACAACCATGATGTATCTTTTTCCACCCATGTTTTTCGTTCTCGTTGGACCCATTAGATCAACATGAAGCAACTCCAATGGACGAGATTTAGCAACAACATTTACTTTGGGATGGGTTGATTTAGTTTGTTTTCCCAATTGACATGGGCCACAAACATTTTTCTCTATCTTTTCAAATTTCAGCAAACCAATCACGGCTTCAAGCTTTGAAACTTTTGCCACTTGCTTGTAATTTCCATGTCCAAAATGTTGATGCCATAAGTCCAGAAGATTTACTCAGGCACTTCGGCATGTTACATTTGGCTTGGGAACTATGCCATAGCAATTATCGGTGGTCCTAAGTCCCTTCAAGACTTGCACACCTTCTTCACTGAGAATTAGACACTCTTTCTTTGAAAATTGAACTAGAAAGTCTTCATCACATATTTGGGTGATACTCAGCAAGTTTGCTTTCAGCCCTTTGATGTAAAGAACATCGATCAACAAAGGAAGTCCCAAAATATCAATAGTTCCCTTTCCTAGGACTTATGAGTGGCTGCCATCTCCAAACGTCACATAACCATCCTCCTTCTTCTTAAGGCTTTTAAAGAGTAATTTATCACGGGTCATGTGCCTTGAACACCCACTGTCAAGATACCACAAACACGAATTAAACATTTTCAATGTAGTATGCACAAAGAGACAAGCATGAGACAAACATTCTTGATTTTCAAAGCAAGACTCATCTTCCTTTACATCATTCATGGATGAGTGAAGCTTTCTTTTTAGGCCATCAAGTTTATTACACAAATGTCTATTCCTTCACTTATATTTTGCAATTAAGGAATTAGACTCACACAAGCTATTATGAAGTTCATGATCCTTATGCTCTAGACATTTCAGCATGTGTATGAACATTCTAGCATGTTTCTTAGACTTGAATAACTCTAGAAGATAATTGCTAGGACAATCTCCAAAGATGCTCATACAGTCATTATCACAAACTCATGAACTACACTTCATGTTGGCCTTTGCCATTGCCATATTCATAGCAAAACAAGGAGGCTAGGATTGCAATAGGATAATGAAATCCAATAAGTGTACCCGCTCTGATACCAATTGAAAGTTCAGATTTGTGCAAAAACATAAGAGTTTGTTCAGACCCTAATTAAAAAACTAGATAGCTCTTATTCTAACTTGTACAAAGTGCAAAACAAGAGTAAATAAGCGCAAAGAACCACTATCACTACCCTAAGCCATATTTATCCATTATTAACAATAAAAGGAAAGCTTAAAGAGTAGGGAAGAGAGATCCAAACACAAGATAACACCAAGACGTGTTATCGAAGAGGAAACCAAAGAACTCAGCGAAAGACCTCTCCGTGACCCTCCAAGTTGAAATCGTTCTACTAGAGAATAAAGTTAGAGTACACGAATAACAAAAGACCCCCAAGCTTAGTCTACCCCATGTACTTGAGCCCTCCAAGCTCTTGCTACCAATTGACTTCTCGGACCTTATCTTCTCTAGCTTTCTAAATCTCGCAATCTAGCCTGATTGAATCCTCCAATGAATGGCTCCTTCCAATGCTTCCTAGTAGCACCAAAATCTCACTTTACACTCAAGATGAGTGTGGTAAGTGTTTGGGCTAGCAGCCACTCAAAGATATAGAGATGGAGAGCTAGGAGTTGAGGAAAACCACAAGGAAATGTGTAGATGATTGTGGGTATGAAAATCTTTAACTCTTAGGTGTATTTTCTAGGGTTTTCTCTCTGAAAAGAACTCCTTACAATTTGTGGGTAATGATGGTATATATAGTGTGGGTAAAGACATGGTAAACCAAAACATAACCTTTTACCAAACAGAAAGTTTCACGGGTCCTTCGCGGGTTGGCCTTACCCGCGAGACACTCATGAAAGATACAGCCTGGCGTGACTCTTCATCTTCTAGTTATGTGCTCTATGCGCTCTACATGTGTCTCTTTTCGCGAGTAAGCTACTCACCAGACAATCGCGAGCTAGTCGCAAAATCCACTTGTACATCTTTTGAAGCTTGAGTCTTCACCGATCTCTCACACTCATCCCTTACAATTAATCCCAAATACATACAGGTAAAATGATTGAAGAAATTATAATAAAATTTGGCACAAAATTAAAGCCGACCCAACATAGTTGGAAATCGCAACTTTTCAAAATTGTATTAAGGCAACCCTTTGTAATTGGGTTGATGTTTGATTTGAGCAATTCATTTTGTATGTGTGTTTTGTCACGGATTGCCAAGGGGGTGATTGTTAGGTTCTAAAGATTTAGGATTAAATGTTTAGAATTCTATTTTGTATGTGTTGGCAAATTAAGAACAAAACATGTCTAGTCTATGTGTTAGGCATTGCTCAAAGATGTGTGTTTCAAGCTTCAAGTTCAAGCTAACTGCAGAAAATAAGAGTTGGAATTTACCAACCTCGATTGATTGAAAATTAGATTTAACCAATCGAAAATCGCAAAAATTAGATTCTGCAGATTTTTAGAACAAGGCCTAAGCCTGCGAAAACGTTTAGAGTTTCAATCCAACTTATCCACATATAAAAGGGAAACCCTAGCTACATTTTGAATATTTTTTGGAAGACTTGTGGGTTAATTCTTGTGAGATCTGAGAGATGTTGTACCTTCTAACTACACAAGCGTCTACCGGAGCAAGATCTACAATAAAGCATTGGTAGAACCTAGTTGCTGTTACAAAGATCAACAAGTGAAGGTGATCTGAAACCTTGAGTGGGATCTCAAAGCCACAAGCGTTGGTGCTTGTGTTGCAGTAAGTCCAAGAAGAGAAGGAGTTTGTGGACTTGAAACTTGCACATGGTCGAGTCAGTAAGTTACTACTTGAGGATGTTATGAAATTTCATATGCAAGTATATTTAATTTTGGATATTACAAAGAACTTTTATTAAGTCATTTTTTATTGAATGCCAGAAATAAAAAATGAAAAAATTGCACCATCTGCCATTAATGTTTACTAAATTTACAATGACCTCCCTTGTATTTTTTTTTTTTTTTTTATACAACCTCCCTTTCATTTCTAATTGTAAAAAGACCTTTGCTTTTTTAAAATAAACTACAATCACATTTTTTTTAAACTTAAAACCATTAAATAAATTTCAAATATAATTTATAAAAATGTTGTATTTATACATTTATCCTCTTTACAAATGAAAATCCCATTTTTTTGTTTCCATACGGATTTAAAAACAAAAGGGAATTTTTTTAATTAATATTCAATAACAAACCAAAATATGAAGAGTAATGCTACAATCACAAACTATTTTACAACATTTTTACAAAATGTTAATCTGTCTAGTTTCTTATTGGTTTTCATCAAAGACCACAAGTAACATCACTTTTTTATTTACCAATAACCACTCATCATATCAGCATTTTGTAAACATTTTTGTAAAAAAATTTGTATCTTTAACATTATTCAAATATGAAAAATGTATCAATATTACAAAATTCAATATCTCCCATCAAATAAATATAAGATATTTATTGCGATATATTTTTTTATATTAAAATATAGCAATAAATTTAGTATAAAAATTTTGAAGATTTAATTTAAAAATACATTTAATGTGATAAGAAATTTAACAAGAATGTGTATTTAATGTTGGATATTTATGGCAATAATTTTTTTTGATTGATATATTACAATAAATTTAGTATATAAATATTGAAAATTTAATTTAGAAATAAATTTAATGTGTTGAGACATTTAATAAGCAAGTGTATTTAATGTTGGATATTTATTGCAATATTACTTTTATTGACATATGGCAATAAATTTAGTATATAAATATTGAAAATTTAATTTAGAAATACATTTAATGTGTTAAGACATTTAATATGCAAGTGTACTTAATGTTGGATATTACAAAGCACACTTATTAAGACTTCTGTTAACGAATGCGAAAAATTAAAAATTAAAAAATTGCATTGTCGGCCATTGATGTTTACTAAAATTACTTTGACCTCTCTTGTATTTTTAATTGTGATAACACCCATGTTTTTTAAAGCTAAACGATAATCACATTTCTTGTAACCTAAAACTGTTAATCAATTAAATGAATTTTAAATATAATTTAGAAAAGTTTTTTATTACTGCATTTATCCTCCTTCACAAATAAAAATCTCCTTTTCTTATCCATATGAGTTTAAAAATAATAGAAATTTTTTTAATCAAAATTCAAAAATAAACCAAAATATGAAAATTTAACAATATTGCAAGATTCAATATACCAATCAAATAAACATAAGATATTTATTGCTGTGGGGAGTAAAAATACCCTGGTGGGCCTTTGGGCCATGCTAAGGAAGGCCGACCTGCTCTTGGGTTTAGAACTTGTTAGTACTACGGGTTGATCCATACGCCAAGGATCCGAAGATCCAGCCGAGGGTGATTTTTCCCTCGGATGGACACCGGAGAACCCGGGACTTCATTGTAAAGGTTAGGGAATGACACGGTAAAAACCAACGGTTAAAAGGGGTGAACCCTTGAACAACCTAGAAGCACCGATGTTGGAGATATACTCAAGTTGAAGACTGTCACCTCCACATTAAAGACCCTGCACCTATCACCCTGGCCGCATTTATGGGGAAGTGACGCCTGAACAGTGGAAGTGAAACTTCTGGCTACTATTCAAAGGCACTAGGAAGGGAAATATCTAGGTCAAAGGGAGGTGAGGGCAACACGTGTCACAAATATCGGAGTGAGTAGTATTTAAGGAGGGATCTGAAACAGAAATGGGAGGAAGACTCCCTTTTTTGTAACCTAAAAAGAAAGGAAAGAAAAATTATATAAGAACAGTCCTCGGCCTATATCCGAGGAGGTGGAATTGCAATACTTCTTATCGTTTTTAAGTGTTTATGATTTTTAGCTTGTCATATAATCCTTAAATACTTCTAACCTGGGTTTGAAGCCCACACTCTACAAATTCATATTGTTCAAGGCTCATTGGGCCTGAGCCCATAACTGTTCGTAGGGCCAGGTGCAATTATGCACTTACATTGCAACAATGTTTTTGATTGATATAGAGAAATAATTTAGCATATATATATATATATATATATAATATATATTAAAATTTTAATTTAAAAATACATTAGAGTGTTAAGACATTTAAAAAGAAAGTGTATTTAATGTTTGATATTTATGGAAATAATTTTTTTGGATTGTTATATAGCAATAAATTTAGTATATAAATATTGAAAATTTAATTTAAAAATAAATTTAATATGTTAAGACATTTAATATGCAAGTGTATTTAATGTTGGATATCTCAAAGCACACTTATTAAGACTTTTGTTAACGAATACCAAAAAAAAAAATGAAAAAATTGCATTGTCGACCATTGATGTTTACTAAAATTACATTGACCTCCCTTGTATTTTTAATTGTTAAAAGATCCGTGTTTTTCAAACTAAACTACAACCACATTTCTTGCAACCTAAAACCGTTAAATCAATTAAATGAATTTTAGATATGGTTAGAAAAGTTTTGTATTTCTGTAGTTATCCTCCTTTACAATTAAAAATCTCCTTTCCTTATCCATATGGGTTTAAAAATAAAAGAAAATTTTTTAATCAAAATTCAATAATAAACCAAAATAGGAAAATGTATCAATATTGCAAGATTCAATATACCAATCAAATAAAGAAAAGATATTTATTGAAAAAATTGTTTTTGATTGATATAGGAAATATATTTGGCATATATATATATATATATATAATATATATATATATTTTTTTTTTTTTTAATTTAAAAATACATCTAGCGTGTTAAGACATTTAAAAAGAAAGTGTATTTAATGTTGGATATTTATGGCAATAATTTTTTTGGATTGTTATATGGCAATAAATTCAATACATAAATATTGAAAATTTAATATAAAAAAACATTTAACATGTTAAGACATTTACCACCGCACACTCTTAGTGCGATGGTCACTCTAAAAGTATAAGTGTTTGTGGGGTGTGGGAGGCAAGGGCCGAGGTTCAAGTCTCTAAGAGGGAGTTTCACACACATGTACACTTAGATTAGGCTAGAGTAGAATTCTATCTTGTATCAAAAAAAAAAAAAAACATGTTAAGACATTTAATATGCAAGTGTATTTAATGTTGGCTATTACAAAACACATTTGTTAAGACATTTGTTAGTGAATGCCAGAAATAAAAAATGAAAAAAATGGAAATCCCATTTTTGTATCCATATGGATTTAAATTGTTTAAATTGAAATTTTTAGTAGTTTAAATTATGCATAAAATATAAGCTTGTAGATCATATACCGATTGACACAAAATTTGACATATGTATTAAAAGCGTAAATAACATGCAATTCAACGATTAGATTTTTAAAATATATAGTAATGTTATTTTATTGATTAAAGTTGTAACCATAGGCTACAACCAATTTTGTATTTGAACTTTGTCTCAATAAGCAAGTGTATTTAATGTTGGATTTTATCACAATAATTTTTTTTATTGATATATGGAAATAATATGTGAATATAAATATTGAAAATTTAATTTAGAAATACATATAATGTGCTAAGAAATTTAATAGAAAATGTATTTAATGTTGGATATTACAAAGCACATTTGCTAAGACATTTTTTAATCAATGTCAAAAATAAAAAATTGTGCTCTCTGCCATTGATGTTTACTAAAATCACATTGACCTCCCCTGTATTTCTAATTGTAAAAAGACGCCTGTTTTTAAAAATAAACC
This sequence comes from Castanea mollissima, assembly GCA_014183005.1. Taxonomy (NCBI): domain Eukaryota; kingdom Viridiplantae; phylum Streptophyta; class Magnoliopsida; order Fagales; family Fagaceae; genus Castanea; species Castanea mollissima. Next base: position 8,849,921 of record JACAVU010000007.1, read on the forward strand.
ACAATCACATTTCTTGCAACTTAAATCCGTTAAATCAATTAAAGGAATTTCAATTATAATTTAGAAATGTTTTGTATTTAACCATTTATCCTCAATTAAAAAATGAAAATTCCATAATCTTATCCATATGGGTTTAATAATATAAGGAAATTTTTTAACCAAAATTCAATAACAAACCAAAATATGAAAATATATCAATATTGCAAGATTCAATGTATCTATAATGGGAAGGTCAGTATAATTTCAATAAATCTTGGGAAGGTTAGTGCAATTTTCCTAATGTAAATTTAAGGTGCATTTATTATGTCTACCAATCATTTAATATTTGAATATGCATTGTAAATGTACAATGACAATTTCTAGTTATAAATAAGAAAGCAAATGCATTTCAAGTGTAAGCCAATATCTTTTTTAAGTAGTAGAAAAATGAATCAAATGATCATAGCCAAACTTTATTCTTTTGTGTTTATCCTTCTCTTAGCCTTTGGCCAAAGTACTTCTTCTATGTCAACAAACGACTTTTTAACACGCTTTGTAAAAATTGTCAACCATCTTATCAACCATCCCCTTACCTATCATTGTAAATCTGCAGATGATGATTTAGGCATTAGAACTCTTCAACCCAATGGAGAGTGGGAATTCTCTTTTGATGCTGCTACTTTTAAGATAACAGATTTCTACTGCTATTTTTTTAATGAACATTTCTATGCTGCTTTTGATGTGTATGTAGAAAATGGTAAGTTTGAAGACAAATGTGGTGGAGACCATTGCATTTGGACAGCACAATATGATGGATTCTACTTATATAATATGGGTTCGGGTCAAAATGTGAAGTTGCATAATTGGACCACTCGATTTTAAGGTGGTGAAATGTTTATGGATCAAAATAACTTAAATTGATGATTTCATGAGGGGAAATTTACATGGATTTTTCTATATTTTAGATATTAAATTTCTTGCAATAAATCAGTGTAGTAAATTATTGCAATAAATTAGCTTGTCTTATATTTGCACTAATTACTTTGTCTTACATTAATAAATGTGTATTTTTAATTTTCTAGCATTAAATATACTTGCGTATAAAATGTACTCATAATAAAATATGGGCTAAAATGCAATTTACACCTACATGGATCTTGTGACTGTCCTATCCTATCTTGTCCACCTACTCAAACTATTCTTAGGTGGTAGTAGGTAGGCCCTATAGTCAATCTCACCATGGAGTTCACATTTACATGAAAGCCTAGAGCACTTTTTCGAAACTAAAATTTTTACTTTCGTTTCCTCCAACTTCACAAAATTGTCTTACATGACAGATTATGAATTGTAAAGAAAAAATAATGGGTTTATGCAATAGATTGGTTGAAGGTCAATCACAATTTGCCATTTAAAGAAAATTATGGTATTTATTTATTATTAGATTAGTATGGTAATTGAAGATTTGTTTACGAATAACTAAATAACAAAATATGTAGTGGAAATTAAATGACACGGTGATTTGTTTACGAATGGGGAAAACCTACATGGCAAAAATCCCCACCAAGTGATTTTAAGGTCACCACTCTCGAGAATCCACTATTATCGAAATAAGCAGTTATAAGTAAAGGAATCTCAGTACCTTATACCAACCTACAGTTGAACCCTTACTCCAATACCAATTGGACTTGTTCTATAGTGACAATCTCTCCTTGTATTGCACGGCTCCCAGTACGTAACTAACCAATAGATGCGTGGATCCCAGTACGCGACTTAATCACCAACTTGAGAAGAATGTTGGCTGCAAAGTTCTTCTATTCATCAACTAATGAAGATCACGAAGTTGCTTGGTCACAAAACCCTTCGGTGTACAAACACTGCAACTTCTTGAAAAACTAGGGCAAACTAGGTTTTTGGTCACACTTGAGGTATCATGCTCTCGTGTAATTGTGCTCTTCGTTGTGCAACCTAATACAGCCCTTAAAATAATCCTTATATATGTTTAGGGTTGTGAGAAAGAAAGCCTAAACACATACTCATGGATTGGATGAAAAATAGTCTTGAAAAACTGAGTTTCATAAACCTCGATAGATAGCCATCTATGGAGCTAGCTGTTGAGCCACGGGCTTCAACAGCTTTTAAACCTCGATAGATACTAGCTGTCGAGTTTTAAAATCTAGCACTTTCTCACTTAATTCTTGGACAGACTTGCATGGCTTTAACACTTGAATTTGAAACCTTGTTTCTTGAAGTATTAAACACATCCTAGATCTATCCAAATACAAATAAAGTGTGTTTTGTCAAAGGATTAGCCAATACATAAAATGTTGACATATGTTCCTAACATCCAATCACATATGTCCTAATAATCTCCTCCTTGGGCAATCCGTGACAAAACCATAACAAACAAATGAACATATGAGAGAAGTCATAAAACACTCAACTCATACTCATTTGTTAAGTACAATAAAATCTATCCTAACACAAACTTTTGAAAAACTTTGCAAGAAGAGACTTTATGGTAAGGAAGACTTTGACAACTTGTATTTCTGAAACACTTAAACAAAACTCATCAAGGCATCTTTGTGTGAGACAGAAATAAAATATTGTATGCAATAAATAAGAAACATGTGTATAAAGAGAGAAAAGAAACAACACATGTAAAGGTAGGTGAAAAAACTGTAATAACAACCTTAAATGTATACAAATCAATAAGTACAAGGTTTGCTATCACAACATGATCACAAGATCTAAGGTACATGAACAATGTATCTAAAATAGAAAGAAAAGAAAAAAAAAATACATCAAAAACCTCACTAAATCCCTCAAAACAAATATGAACACTCAAGACCACACTCCCCTATCTCCTAAACTATCCATCCTCCTATGGGTATGACTACTTTCATCTTAAAACTACTCCCCCCTTTTGTCACGAGTGACAAAGGGTAAGTACATCAAGTAGACATCTCATCATCACTAGGCGAGCTAGCATCATCATCCTCATCACTGCTGGAGCCATCGTCACTCTCATCCTCAAAAACCAGTGGAGATGGAGAGGAAGCAACTGTGAAACCATCCATCACAACTTGTCGTTGTGCGATACGACCAACACGGGTGTTCACCTGACACAACTCATCATTAAATGTGTCAAGGCGAGCGTCCATGCACACAAGCTGTGCCATGATGGCCTCAAAAGTCACTCCACCCACTAAAGACGAAGAAGTAGAGGTGGATGGAGCAGTAGAAGCTAGAGGAGTAGCCATCTCAGTCTAAGTCTGCATTGAGTGAAGCTATGCAAAACTCTGCTTAACGATAGCGACATCAATGGCACACATGAAAGTGAAGTAGGGAGACTCAGGATAAGAGATAGAAAAATGGCGAAGGAGTCGCGTGATAGCTGAAGGAAAGATAAGCTTATCACAGGTCGCCGTATCTTTATAGACATCTATAAGGGAGAGTATGAAGTTAGAAGGGAAATCTGTGGTAGGATGCTCAACAAGGGAAAGCAAAAAGTGAGCACGAGGCTTTGTGATAGTGTTATAGTGAGACAAAGGGTGTAGAAAAAAAGTCATAACCATGTTAAGAAACCTCAGACCTTTAGCAAAGGTCGAGCAATGGGTGAACTGACGATCACCCCAAAAAGAAGGTGTCTCACAGAAATGAGACGAGAGTTCGTCTTTGGACATTGTCCTCAAACACTTATAACTAGGATAGTCAGGATGCACTATCCTAGGAACGTGTAGTACCTCGAATACAATACCTGGAGTAGCTACCATGCGTATACCCCGAACACGAGTGACAAACTGGAGTATAGAAGTGTCAAATCCGTGCATGTCGGAGTAGAACTCCTGAATGATCACAGAAGGACACATGACCGGAATGCCACAAAGTGTCCCAACCCCTATTATGAATGACAGTAGGTAGATCAATTTCAAAAAAAATTGGACAGAATGACTTGGCATTTCTAATGAATGCCTCGTCATGAAAAGTTCTCAAAGAAGTCCTATTTGGCCTTCTCATCACAGAACCATACGTGAAAAGGAATGGGATCAGAAGGAGTAGAAGATGAAGATGCCCCAAAACGAAAAGGGTTCTGAGACAGAACAGATTTACACTTAGGTGCCATGATGCAACTAACGTAAGAAGGAGAGAAAGAGAGAAAGAGAGAGACAATCAGAAAAGTACCAAGCAACACATATATATATCAAAATATATAGAATTGAAGGTACGTATGCATGAGAATGCATGAACATGTAACATGCTAATATAAATTCATCATGGGCTCAGCCCAATCCAAACCTACCAGCACATAACATAGCAACAAAGTAAACACACATCTAAAATGCATGAAACATTGTTATAATGCATATGTGATGCAATGCATGAAGTTTAAAGATCATTTTAACAAACACCCATCCCAAAATTTTATCAAAATCCTCAACAATTTTGAAATATCCCAAAAGATTTCAAAAACCCAAAAAGTTAGGTCAAAAGATATGAAATGCATGATTAATGAGAAAGAAAGCATCACACCAGAAAGGAAAGAAGATCTTGAGACCGAAAAATGAATGGGGAAGAGGTTTGAAGTGAGTGAGAGAGGTTTCGGGAGGTGAAGAGTCTGAAAGTGTCAAGAGAGATCGAGGAAATGAGTGCAGAAATCGCGATGGCTCTTTATATAAAATCTTTATAAAGCTCAATCGATCGAGAGCTATCGAGCTTTAAAGAGGCGCTTTTCAACTGTCAAACCAGTTATCGAGGATCTAATAAGAGGTTTTCACATCAAAGAAGCTCGATGGATTGAGGTAGCTATCAAGAAGACAGATTGTTTCTCAATTGATCGAGATAGCTATCGAGAACTATCGAGATTGCGATAAAGAAAAGTTGAAGGGTCTCTCGATAGATAGCCTAGCTGTCGGGAGCTACCGAGGAGCTATTGAGATTGCTTAAAAATAGTTTTTCAAGGAAGAGAAAAATACAGATATGAATGCAATCAAGCATGCTGCTCAACCAAAGATCTAAACAGCATTTTAAGCTCTTAAAATCATCTCTTAATGAAGAAAAATGTCATGCATTGAGGTCCAGAACACACACACACATTAAACAAGTCTAACCAATTTTATATTTTAAAAACAAGTTAAGACAGTTTAGTGAGCATATATTAGCACATGTAAACCTTGTGATGGCCAAATCACATTGTACCTGCACATATATCAAAAGTAGCAAAGACTATTGCATGTTATGTGCAAAAACATAGCAAGACTGCATAAGTGTCTTATGTTATGATGATTTGAGATATGAGAAAATCACTTTAACTCACACACAATCATAACTATTTGATGGGGACTATCACTTTTGAGGTACATCCTATAACTCCCATATCTCCTAGGATACATTCTTCCACATTAAAACTCTGTTTTCCTTCCCATAAGAAAAGAATAAAGGTAACATTCTTCTCTGTTCTGGTAAAAAAAAAAAAAAAAAAAAATTCCACTATAAAACTTGGTTCTTTCCCACAACACATTTTGGAAAATAAAAAATGAAAAAATCTTCCACATTAAAACTCGCATAAAAAATAAATGGTTATCCTTCCATCATTTTAGTTAGACATGGCAAAATGGGAAATTCAAGTCAGGTCAATCGAGTTGCAAGTCGGGTCGGGTTGACCCGTATTTATCAAACAAGCTTTTTTTTTCAATTAAAAAAAACAAATCAATAAGATTGACAATCTGTTTAGAGAGAATGAATAAAATCAATTAAGGAAATGAATTTGCACTTAATGCTACTTGTTAATATCCTTTCAATTATGACAGTTTTGAGCATGAAAAAATTATTTATAGTCATAAATTCATGATAAAAAAAAGTCTTCAGTGTTAATTGTTCACTGTCAAAATACATATAATTATAACTTTACAACTTCAAAAAGAGATAGATCTTAAAACAAACTAGTTTACATCACTAATAATATCATTCCCATAAATAAATAAATAAATAAATAACCTTACATGTCATGGACCATATCAAGTTATCGGCCTTCTTTTTTTTTTTTTTCTTCTTTTTTAGCAGAAACGATAGTAGGCTTTATTGATGTATATCACTTTGTACAATGGGGAAAAGAAAAGATGGACATTCTTCTAACCAAACAATGACCTCCTCTTTCTCTTTTGCAGCATTAGCTAAAGTTAGTGTAGCATGATTACATCGTAAAGGAATACTAGAAAAGATATAAAATTAAAACTATCCTTAATAATAGCAATGTCTTCCGAAATCAACACCACCTGTAGAGAGCATATTCGGTCAGAGTTAAGCAAGTCCACCAATTCTACAGAATTACTAAGAAAAGCTGGTACTTTGACATAACAATAAAGCTTTCCTCACTACACAAGCAGCTGTATACAATGGATTCAACTCCTTCACACTTTTATCACAAGCAGCAACCAACACTTCTCTAACATTATTTCGGATAATGAATCCAACCCCAACTGAAGAAGACCTTTTTGATTGAGAAAAAGCCACATTGAGTTTGTAAATACCATCAGACTGAGGGGGACTCCACCTTGCTTCCTTCAAGCTACTTTCCTGCGAGCTTTTCTGCTGCACTTCCACAACTCAAGTCTGTACAAATCTGCCCGAGTCCATAGTTCATGATAAGAAGGAGCAATGTTATAAAAAACAGCTCTGTTCCTGCATTTCCAAATCATCCAGCAAGCTATGCATAGTGTATCAAAGATAGAAGCAGATAATTTCTTAAGGGCAGCATTTATTGCATCAATGAATTTCATCTTCGGGTAGAGCCTATAATCATTCAATAGAGGGGATTGCAGCCAAACGGCTTGAGCAAATGAACACTCCAAGAAGAGATCATCACAAGTTTCAGCTTCCTCATTACAGAGCACACAAGAAAAAGAATGCAGCACCTTCCTTTCAAACAGCTTTGTATGAGTTGGTAAGCTGTCATTACATGCTCTCCAGATGAATGTTTTGATCTTGGGAGGAACCTGAGAAGACTAAATGCCATTACAGAATAAATGGAGTCGAGCTGGGTTGGATGATGAAGCTTCATTACCTGTGGACTTTCTTTCAATCTCAAGTTGTAAAAAGTATTCACTTCTGACTGAGAACACTCCAATTCTATTCCTAGTCTAAACTAGAGAATCTTCGGGTCTTCGTGGACTCGAAGGAATGGCTTTTATGAGTGAGGCTTCAAAAGGATAAAATATAGTATCAATAAGCATGGTTGTCCATCTAGGTTGAAATGATGAAAACTCCATGAGGTCTGCAACTCTTGCTTCAGGTGGTAAAATTGTACGAGGAAAGAGGACTCTTTGATTAGCTTCAGATGGCAGCCACTTGTCAGCCCAGATATTGATCAAGGAACCATTACCAATCCTCCAACGACTCCCTTGTTTGATAAGTTCTCGCCCATGAGTAATACTTCTCCAAGCATAGGAAGAGTGACTCGGAACAATAGCTTCAAGAAAGGAATTATTGGGAAAACACTTGGCTTTGTAAATCTTATAGAGCAAAGAATCTTGATTGTGGAGAAGCCGCCAGCACTGTTTAGCTAATAAAGCTAAATTGAAACATTTAAGATCCCGAAGCCCCAAACTTCCATCCTTCTTTGCTAGACACATGTGCTTCCAACTCAGCCAATGTATTTTTGTTTCCTCATTTTTCTGCCCCCACCAAAACTTCCCCATCATGGAATTAATGTCATCACATAGCCCCAAGGGAAGGAGGAAACAGTTCATAGCATAAACTAGGATGGCTTGGGCCACAGATTCTATAAGAATCTCCCTGCCAACCTATGATAATAATTTACCCTTCCAACCCTCAAGTTTGGATTGAACTTTACTCTTAATGTCTTCAAAAGCTTGCTTCTTTCCTCTGCCAATTATAGGAGGTAAACCCAGGTATTTTTCCAAAGGCACATTGGAATTAGCATTGAAGAGCTGCTTGATCTCCTCCCGTAATGAATGAGGGGTATTGGAGCAGAAGAAAATGAAGCTTTTATCACTATTTATCTTCTGCCCAGATGCAATTTCATAAGCTTGAAGAATTTCCATGATAATATGACACTCCGATAAAGACGTATTGCAGAAAAGCAAACTATCATCTGTAAAAGGAGATGAGTGATCGAAGGTCCATTACAAGAACAACTCATTCCATGTAAATCCCTATGATGGGTTGCATACCTTAATAGTGCCGAGAATCCTTTAGTGCATAATAGAAACAAGTAGGGAGACAAAGGGTCTCCTTGGCGAATGCCTCTAAAGGGTTTGATAAATCCAGAAGGTGCTCCATTTACCAACACCGAGTAAGAAACAGTTGAGATCCCAGCCATGATCAAATCCACCCATTTTTTATGAAACCCCATCTTCAACATCAATGCCTTTAGGTAGTCCCATTCAACCCTGTTATACGCTTTGCTCATGTCAAGCTTTATCGCCATATGTGCAGTGTTCCCTTAGCGTTTGGATTTCATATAATGCAAAGTTTCGAAGGAGACGAGAATATTATCTGTGATCATTCTATTTGCCACAAAAGTACTTTGACATTCAGATATGATACTCCCCAGAATCAACTTAAGTCTGTTAGCTAAAACTTTAGAAACAATCTTGAAAATAACATTGCACAAACTAATTGGCTGGAAATGAGACATACTCTCTAGATTTTTCCTCTTTGGAATCAAAGTCATATGAGAGAAATTGATACTATGCAAGATATTCCCAGAGTTAATACAATCAAGAACTGCATTAGAAACATTAGTACCTACAATATGCCAATATTTTTGGAAAAATAAAGGATTCATACCGTCAGGCCCCGATGTTTTTGTAGGATGCATTTGGAATAGAGCTCTCTTTACCTTATCATAAGTGGACTCAACCAATAACATGTCATTCATATCAAAGGTAACCACTTCACGAACCTGATTAATTACACGCTGGACAGAACTAGTTGAAGCACTAGTAAACATTGACTGGAAGTAGTCGCTTGCCACCCTCTCTAAATCAGACTATTTTGAATACCATCTACCATCCGAATCTTGTAGCTTTTGAATCTCATTACTCCTCTTCCTTTGTGAAGCCATTGCATGAAAAAATTTTGAGTTTCGGTCTTCATCCTTCATCCATGATATCTTAGAGCGTTGGTGGCAATAAGTGTTTTCCTGAGCCACTAATTCATTAAGTTCCAATCTAATGGCATTCCTTGCATGAGATAATTGCGCTAATTTGCAGGATCCGAATGACACTCTAACTGCAGATTGGTGAGTAATTCCTGCTTTGTATTGATAGAGCGTATGAGTCCCCTTGCACTACCACCTCCCCACTAAAGAAGAGCCACCCTTACTGCCTTAATCTTCTGTATAACCCGAAACATAAGAGTACCCCATTGCAAGAAATCCCAACTAGATTTGATAATATCTTCACAATTAGGATCTCGCATCCAAAAAGCTTCAAACCTTAACATCCTGTGTTTTCTGATTGGAGGATTTACAGCATCTGTTTGGAGTTTCACAAATAATGCCATATGGTCAGAGAACCCAAATGGGACATGAGGCAACTTAGACTGAGGAAACAGTTGCATCCATTCCAAATTATGTAAGCCCCGATCTAGTCTTGCATAAACCAAATTCCCCTCAAATCTTCTATTACACCAAGTGAATTTTGGACCTCTATAACCCAAGTCAATTAATGAACAATCATCTACTACTCTAGTAAACTCTGCTATTTGATTGAATGGTCGAGAACCACTACCCTAATATTCATCACTATGAAGAATTTCATTGAAATCACCATTCAAAAACCAAGGCAGAGAATGTGATGCATGTAAGTGATGCATTAACTCCCAAGACTCCCCTCTCTTTGAGGTTTCGGGATGTCTATAAAACCCAGCAAAACACCAAACGACGCCATTTTGGTTTATTAGAGCATTAATGTGGTGTGGAGAAGATGTTTGAACATCAATCTCCACATTGTCACGCCACAATAAAGTTAAACCACCTCCCAATCCAACTCGAGGTACTTCAAAGCCTTGCTTAAATTCAATTTTTCTCTTCAACCTCCTAAAACCATCCCTGTCTAGCTTAGTTTCAGAGAGAAAAAGAAGTTTGGGATCTTCTTGCTTATCAAGCAGCGGAGCTCCTGTACTGCCTCTAGGATCCCAAGCCCACGACAGTTGAGGCTTAGTATTTTCATGAAGGATGACATGGAGGGAGAGTATCCCCAGAAGGACTTTCAATTGCTAATTTTTTGGGTCTTGAGTGTTCAACTAAGGAAGAAATTGAATTAGTCCATTTAATATGGGTTTGGAACATAGGCTTCTCCCTATCAATAGAAAGTGGGGTGGGATTTGAATTCCTTAGTAACTGTTTCCAGGATCGAAGACTAGTTTTGATGTGGGCCAAAAATTCCTCACTACTATCTAGGGATAATTCGATTTCAATATCATCAACTAAACACTCCCCATTTAAATTTTCAAGTTCCATCTCCTTCAATTTCTTTGAGCTATCATCTGATACAGGGAGGATTACTTCACCGCCCAATTTGAGTGGATAAAGGTTCATATGAATTAAGGGATTTTTGGGTGGATTGTTTTCCATGGGATTGGGAATAAGATTTTTTGAATTGGTATCCGTAACGGGTGGGGATCTCTCCAGGCTTCTCTGTTTTGGCATCTCAAATTGGTTAGAGTTTGAAGATGAGAGGGAAGTGGGTTTTTCAGGGTTAGGTGGGTGGGAATTGTTTTCCATAGCATTGGGGATAAGATTTTTTGAATTGATGTCCATGGTGGATGGGTTTCTCTTCGGGTTGCTCTGTTTTGGCTTATCTATTCGATTAGAATTTGAAGATGAGAGGGAAGTAGGTTTTTCAGGGTTAGGTGGGTAGGAATTCAATCTATCTGTTGAATTTAGATTAGGATAAGATTGAGATGTTACCTGGCAACCTGAAATTTCAGTAGAATCCTCCATGAACCAGCTGCTATGATTTCGCCAGACGGTTTACTGATCAGCGGTGGAAACTGCTGCTGGCGAAAAGTATGAGAGAGTTGCCTGTCCCCTTCTTCCTCATCGGATTCCAGATCAATGTCATCCTCGGCCACTCCATATCTTGTTTTATTGAAAGAATTTCTTCCTTGGTTGAACTTAGGACCCACAGCCCGTAACCAAGGCCCAAATTGAAAGTCATCTTCCTCTACAGTAATACAACCTTTCTTGGCTTTGTGACATTCCCTCTCTTGGTGTCCCAAAATTCCACACCGATAACAGTAAATGAGAAGTCTCTCATATTTGAAATGAACCCACCCTTCCTCCATGCCCTCTATCTGTAACATTTTTCCCCTCATTAACGGCTTAGTAATATCTATATCCACCCTTATACGAAGAAAGGGTCCCTACGCTAGACCACTTTTAGGAGCATCAACTAAGAGAGGAACCCCAATTACATTGGCAATATAATGACCAACTGTTGCATTCATACTTTTAATTGGGATATTGAAGACTCGAATCCAAAAGGGAGATCATTGAAATGAGACATTTTTTGGGCTAGCATCATTAGTGAAACGCTTCATCATAACCAATCTCTTATCAAAAGACCACGGACTCCTATCTAGAATATCATTCATATGTTCCTCCGTATCAAAGATTGCCAGGAATATATTGTTTCCCACATCTTTGATAGATACACGTTGAGAGCCTCTCCATAAATGTTGGATGGTGGACTTGAAAGCCTCTTTATTAAATTCTTTGTTGGTTTGCAACTTGAATAAAAGGCTGAACTGAGCTTGTTCTTTTGATTATGCAACATCCTGAGAATTAATGGACAAAATACCTTTTTCCTCCTCTGAAAGAGTGAACTTCTTCCAAAGTTCCTCTAATGTTGCATCCATATCTTGGAGGTGGATGATTGTAAGTGGGAGAATGTGGAAGAAAAGATGAGGAAAAGAAAAAAAAATCCCCTACTACAATCAACGAGAAATTGATTTGAGGGGTTAGGATCTTATGTATGAAGAACGCAAGTTAGGAGCTTCTACTTTCCAGAGACTGCTGAGAGCCTAGACGAGAGAAGTTTAGTTGCATTAGAAATTGATCGGCCTTCTTAAGTGCACATGTTCCTGTTGCATTTAAAATAATAGTAAAGTTAGATTACTTAGAAAGATAAACTAAACAAAAAATATTTAAAAAATAAACATAACATATTAAGTAAAGAAAAATAAGTAAATATTTTATAAAAATTACACCTCAATCTCAATCTACTTAATGTTGGTAGCAGATTCAGCACTGTAAATATTCATACTTGCAAATAGTAGCTCAAGTTGGCCAATTTTGTCAACATCTTCATCTACAATACAATATTTTAATATAACTTAAGGTATCATGAAAGCAAATAAATAAAGAATTAAAATTATATAATTATGACTATAAATAAATTAAATTGCCTTCAAATCCATATAGCCAACTTTTAGTACACAACGTGCATGACTTCTACATTCTTAGGTAAAAGACGTGATCGATACGGAGTAAGAATTTTTTTCCCAGTGCTAAAACTTGATTTAGAAGCAACAGTGGTTATCGAAATGCTCATGAGATCCCGTGCCATTAAAGAGAGCTCTGGAAACTTATTGTAATTCTCTTTCCACCAAGAGAGAAAATTCTTACCCGTTTTGCCATGTCTAGCTTTAGTCTTGATTATTTCCATGTCAAAGTTTTGATTGTAATTGTATTGATTTTCATGTATGCTCTTTATTTGAGTTGTAAAAGCAAAGACTTGTAAAGCTTAAGTGCGCATAATTGAAGTAAAGCACACATTTTTTAAAATATAATATCTAATAACATTTAATAAAATATTCGTAAGATATAGTAAAAAAAATTATCAAAAATTTTTTTGGATATTTTACCTATTAGGTAAGTGCAAATGTGCAATTGAATAATGCTTGTAAGTTTAAAATTTACATAAATTTCTTTATATATATATATATATATATATATATTTGATTAAATAATTATATAATTGATTGAAAACAATTATATCAATGGACAATATCGTAATAGTTTCCCAAAACGGTGTCAGTTTTGATGTATCAGTAAAAAATTTTCTTCTTCTCTAAGTAGGAGCCTTTTCTCTCAATGTGAGTGAGCTTTTCTTCCCACTACTTTTTTCCTAAACGTAGTGGTGTCACTCTACTACTCTTCTCATACAGCAGTAACACCTTTAAGTTTCAGATGGATTCTGAATTTATCGAGAGGATGCAGAGAATTAAACTCACAAATGAAGAGGGTGAAATCATCCAAGTTTGCCCAAGCCAAAGGGGTAAAATTTTGGAGGAATGTTCACTCAGCCTATTTGGAAAATTCTTAACGAATAGACCGTTCAATCAACGAGCTGCAAAGAATATTTTGCGCACTACATGGAAGTTTGGTTCGGACCTTAAGATTATCGATATGGGTGAAGGACTATTCCTGTTCAAATTCGCTATGGAAAGCCAATTGAAATGGGTACTTAACAATGGACCATGGAGTTTTGACAACTATCTCCTGCTGCTTAGGCGATGGGAAAAAGGAATGAATGCAAACACAATAAAGTTTACTCATTGCTCAATATGGGTGCAAGTGTGGGGCTTGCCTTTTGAACTCTTTAGTGAAGATGTAGCGAGCGACATTGGGAGAGGAATTGGTCCGATGGTGGAAGTGGACTGCAAGGGAGCCACATCAAACCTAGCTAAATTCCTTAGAATTAGAGTGGAGGTTCCATTGGAGAAACCGCTTTGACGAGGCAAAAAAATAAGGGGACCAGAGGGCAAAGTTGTAGGGGTCGATTCTAAATATGAAAGGCTGATCAGTTTTTGCTTTTGATGCGGTGTACTAGGTCATGAATTCAAAATTTGTGTAGCACCAGGGGAGGCAGATATGTAGGAAAACTAGTATGGGGACTGGATGAGGACTGGGCACCAAAGGGTGGAAGGCCAGGGAAGGAACACCGCTCACGGACAACAAATACCACACCGATGAATCTAGACACAATAGGGGAGAAGGGAGAGCAGCAATAGAGAGGACTTGAAGGGCAAGCTGAAAATCCGGGGGAGCAATTATTCAGCATGCCAATTGATTTCATTGAAGGTAATTTGAATTTTTTTTTTTTTAGCTGAAAATGGTTAGGATTCCTAGTCCAAATCAAATTTCGAATTCTCAAAGAGATGAGGCAAACTTGAGGTCAGGTTTAATGTCTAAGTCAGATTTTGATTTCAACTTGAAAAGGAGAGACAATGGTGAATCTACTAGCAAACTGAAAATTGGAGATAAAATCGAAATTTATAGGGGGTCCAGATAAAATCCTCTTCAAACTCAAAGTCTAGCCAACTTAGGCCTTATGGCATGAACCTAACTGAAGAGAATTTCGAAAAGCCTGGAGAGATCCACTCTGAAGTTGGGGAAGATATTGAGATGAGCACAACATCATTTGAATGTACTGAGAACTTAGGCTTGACAAAACACTCTTTATGCATTGGAAGCATATTATTCGGGGTGATATGGTTTTGAATTCAAATCAGTCTCCCAGTCTGAAGATGTTGAGCTCCAAGCGGCATGTTGAAAATCATGATCCCAATCACTCTGCAGAACTGCATCCACATCAAAAAAAACAAGCCATTGATCCATTTGATACCCATTCTATCTTTCCTCTAACTGGGGTTGGTACTCAATCTCCCCCTTCTCTTCCATGAAAATTCTCAGCTTTTCAAATCCAATTATAAAAATTTTTTTAAAAAAAAACAATAAAAAAAGAAGAAGAAAAAAGAGTAAATGTAGTAGGTTTTGGTCTCCTTATACGAAACAACAGAGGTGAAGTGTTTGCTGCATCATGTGTTCGTGTGGCGAAGACTTTGAGCTCCATTTGTACAACGACTTCTTTAATGAGAACAACTTTACAATTCAGTCTCAGCATCAGCTTCTTAAAAGTTGAAGATGAGTGTAACTTTGCTGAACTTGTTGATCTTTTAAACTTTGATAGAATTTGCGCACTAGAGGTTGCTTGGATCTTTGAAGACATTAATTGGATTAGGGATAGTTTTGATTTATTTTATTTTATTTTTAATTTTTCCTTTACGATGTAATCTTGCGGTTCTAACTTTGGTTAGTGTTGCAAAAGAGAAAGAGAAAGTTATTATTTGGTTAGAAGAATCTCCCTCTTTTCTCTTCCCTATTGTACAAAGTGATTCTATATAAATAAAGTCTACTATTGTTTCTGCTAAAAAAAAATGGACAATATCATAATAATCTAGTTGTAGAAAGTTTAAACATAACATTTTATATGATTATGTTGTGCTTTATAAAATACATAACTTTGACGGTTATAATCAAATGATATATATGACTCAATCAATATGCATCTAAAAAATAGAGATCAAAATGCACAAGAATAGTAAATTAATCTTGTTTGTATCGTTTGACATGTAAATAAAAAATAAAAATTGTTTGTAAATCATTGGTATAACATCCGGGTAAATATAGAAAGGGAATGCAAGAATTTTTAGAGGACATTAAGGTCTTTTTGTACTAAATGGTATTAGCTATTTTCAGCCACAAGATCCTCCTCCCCTCTACGTAACACGTTATCCTCTCCCCTTATCGTCATGGCTCCATTTCCACCACCAAGCCTTGACAATGGGGGAAGTGATTCTAACTACGACTCAAACAGCCTCAGAGCGCCGTTGCTTCGCTGGTGGGTACGTATTAATTCTTTTATTAAAAACACACTCTCTCTCTCCTATGATCTATCTATCTATTCAGGCTGTGATTCTTAAACTTCTCCCCATTCTCCCTAGGCAAAGGAAAGTATATTATGGTGATGGGTAAAAGTTTTGACTTAGAGATTCAGTTTTGGTCAAGTTTATTATTTGGGCACCATCTAAAGAGTTAATTTTTCCATTCTGAACATATGGAAAAATTGTTACCTGATTCATTTCATTAACAAGCTTTTATTATAAGAATAAGACAGTGATGGGTACAACTGGGTGGTACACTGCTAAGACAAAATTGGATGACACGTTATCAGGTTTCTTGATATTCTGTTTGCTTGATTGGGTTTTTTTCTGCCCTGTCTTACAAAGATATAATTCTGTTCTCTGGATTTCTAGAGGAAGTTATGCAAGTAACCCAAATGGTCCATGTCGTATAATTGATTTTTTAAAATACAAAATCATTTGGAATTTTTTGGTTTCATGTCGATATCTTGCCCCAGAATATGCAGAGGAAGGTAAATTAAATCTAGGCATTATTATCTTACAACTGATCAGGACAAATCCTCTGCTAGGCAATATGAGCTGTATATTTGAGACAGCTAGTGACCTTTAATTCTTAATTGATAGATGACGGTCTTATAAGTTGGTTTTGAGTTAAGCTTTCTATAATTGCTTCTTACAGTTATATTTTGGTTTAGCTTGATTTTCAGGTGGCTTACTGGAGAGCAATCAATATAAATTTGATCACATATATATCCAAATATATTAGATCAAGAAAAATTGGTTCATCCTTATTTATCATTATCTACAATAGAACAAACACTTGTTGAATATGCTCCCTTAAGTACCGATCTTAACTAATGAAGATTTGGTTTCAAATGTTTAGACAGCGGATGAGCAATAATTTTCCTGTTTTGCTACAACTACTACATTTAATCTTCTTATAAAATTGCGGTTATATGCTACTTTTAATCTATTCACTTTATATTTGTGGTATTTGATTTTGGTTTATTCGCGTTTGAGATATGTTCTTAATTTGTTGGATTTATTTGTTCTATTTTTTAAATAAATTCCATTGCAAAAAACGGTTACCATTTTGTTTTAATGTGTTTGTATATGAACTACTTTTTTTGCAAAAGGTATATGAACTACTTTTGTCTAGAGCAATATATTTTTTGTTGTTCTCTATTTATAACACAAGACCCACACATAGTGAAGATTATATGCTACTAGTAGTAGACATAATCAGGGGCGGAGCTAGGGATGGGCTCCGGGGGGGAAGGGGGGGATGGCCCCCTGAATTTTCAAAATTTCCATTTATAATACTGATAAAATGAGAAAATTTTATAACTGTTAAGGAAATGGCCCCCCTCAACTCACTGGTTGTACTATAGGTGGACTCAACGAAAGTGCCGCCGTTGTATCTCTCTCTGTTGGCATGTTTTGAGTCTTTGTGGTTGGTTTAGGAGTTTTTGTTTAGTTGTTTTACTGTTTATTCTCTCACTGTTATAGATGACACGTAGTTGATATTTGTAGTATATCATGTTTATAATATTTAAAATATAAGCTAGTGGTTAACAGCTAGCATCTTTTTATAATCTATAATTTTAGTTTTATTTTTACATTTGATATTTGTGGCTGGCTTGATATGTGGTTTATTTGATAACAATGGTTTGAATAATTGTACTAAGTTTTTCTTTTTGTTTTTTTTTTTTTCCAGAATAAGTTAATGTTATTTGCTTGTTTATTATATATATTAGTATATAATTATATTTGATCAAGTTGCATGTATAGTTATTTTATTCAGATAAATTTACACCTCAATTGTTTGGTTTTTGTCTAACTGCACATATAGAAACTACACTCACAGAAAAAAGTTTAGATTCAATTATAAATTGAAAAAAAGTATATGTTTAACTTGGCCTCTCAAAGAAAATTTTTTAACTCCGCCACTGCACATAATAGAAAGAGCTCGGAAAAATGTGTATGTTGTATAATATATGATAAATTGATCCCGTTTTCCAATCAACCTAAACCGTCTTCCTACATTTATGGAGGGACAAGGAGAAATGACGTGTGTAGATCATGCCTGCCTATGGTACAACACTTGTCAACTAATTAAGTATAAAATTGCTCATAGTTGTTCAAAAAATAATCACTTTGATTCAATACTAAAAAAATTACCACAACACATTTTTTGTGGGATGATTACTCCACAAGTATAAATACTTGTAAGGTGTGGGGAGTAAGGATCGAATTAAAGTCTCTAGAAGGGAGTTTCACACACATTTACACTTAGATTAGGTTAGAGTAGAAATTCTATCTTGTATAAAAATAAAAAATAAAAAACCAGTATTTGAAGGAACAAATAGACAATTTAATCAGCCCAAATTGTGTTGCATATGTAAATGTAATAGAAGTGAGGATACATGAACTGAAATAGTTGTACCAATTAAGTACGTGACAACCTCTCGATCGATGTTGTAGCTGCACTGGCACGCAAGCAAGCACATGGAAATGGAAAAACTAATGCTTTTCCTTCAAGTACTTCAAGAAAAAGGCGCTGCTTCTGACTAATCCAATGCATACCCATGCCCCATATTTCGCCCAAATAACTTGAGCTTATGATACTTATGAAAAGCTGGGGTTGAAGAAACACAAGTCAGTAGCGGCTCTAGGAATTTTGTCTAGGGTGTTCTTTAAGAAGTATAAATTATACCATTTTCTTTTCTTTTAGCCTTTAGGTAATTAAGTTTGATTCAATATCATTAATTCTGTTCTGTTTCGACCAAAACGGTCAGAAAATACCGTGCCGATAAACAAACCGAAACAGTAATCCCACCCTATTCCACTTTGAAAAAATTTCGGGTCATTTTGGTATATTTCAATGTTTCGGGACGTTTCGATAAATATCAGCTGAAATTTAAGATTTGGCCGGCATGAAGTTTGTGTTTAAAAAAAAATTTGTTCTTGAAACCAAAAAAAATGTGCATTTTGTACACCCAAAAACCTCAAAAGGAAAAAAAAAATGAAAAGAAAAGAAATGAACAAAGGTACTTGTATAGCTAAAACAAAAATCATATTAAGAAATTTGAAACTCAAAACTTGAGAAGAGATACTGCTGCACTGGTACTGGTAGAAGACACAGAAGTTACAAACAAGAAGGAAGACAAAATGTAGATGTAAAAGTGTAGATGAAGATGTAATAAAATTAAAAAACATAGATGTAAAAGTGTCTGAAAATCGCTTATTTTGCTAAAACTGAAAAAGTTTTGCTAAAAATATTGTAGATAAAATGTAAAAGTTAGCTGAAATAATACAGCGAGATCCATTAATAATACTAAAAAGTGCAATAGGGTCATGGATAGTAGCAAAAATAAGTTGAATAGTAAAATAAGTTAGCTAAAAATAATTTGTCCAAACACACACGAAGTATGGGCTCCATTGCACTTTTTAGTACTATTCATGGGTCTTACTGTACTATTTCAATTAGTTTTTACCATTATATATAGTACTTTCAACAATAAGTTTTCAGTTTCAGTAAAATAAACGATATTCAAATAGACCCGAAGTGTAGAAATCGAGAAGATAGAAGACGTATGTGGTTAAGAATAAATAAGAGAAAAAAATTAAAAATGAGAAACAATATATGTCTAGTGAAGGAAAATAATAATAAAAAGTAATAAAAAGTTGGAAATTGTGTTATATTGGACAGTGTGCTTAGCCAAAGAATCAAGCCAGTGCCAAGCCTTTAACAGTTTTATTATAATTTTTTTTTTTTTTTTTCAGATTTTAGTTCAATTTTTTTTTTTTTTGAGTTTTTCCATTTTGCTTGAAAAACCTCCAATATATTGTTAAGTTGCTCAAATTATAAACCAAAATTTAATTTTATTAGCATTAAAAAAAATTAGGATAGTCCCAAAAAAAATTTAAAAGGTAAATAAATATAAAATTTTAAATTATTTTATATATATATATAAAATTTTCTAGGTCAGGGTGGTCCTGCATTACAGAGTTTTAAATTATGATCTAAGAAGATGAGTATCATCATTGTATACAAATTTTAAATCGTGTTAGGTTGATCAAGTAATGGAAAGGAAAAAAGAAGAAAAGGAATGGAAATTTATGTAGAAACCACATGGTTACCCAAGCATATAGGATGTATACAATTGGGGACATTACAATCAATCGCCCCAAGTACAATAATCAATCAAGTCACAAACTGAACATAAAGAATAACAAGCCACAACTAACATCCAATCCAGGAAGTGTTCACAACTGACATGTTCTGTGTCCTATTCTCAGGAAGTGTTCAAGACTCAAGAGAGCCATTCTACAGCCTGGACCACCTCAAAGTTTTGCACTACAGAATGTTCAGGAAGTTATAAAACCTCGGGTAATTGACACATAACCCTCTCTACTCACTATTCAAATATGAACTTCCCTTGTACAGGACAATCATCATGCATTAGCTTTATTTTAATTTATATTCTGATGTGACTATAGTTATTTGAACAAACATCGATTATCCCTTTGTTGTGTTGTTCATTTTAAATTTTTTTTTAGTATGTGAGAGGTTGTAGGCTCGCGACTCCCCGGGTTCGTGCTCAACTCAACAAGAAAAAAATAATATTTGTGTTGTTATTTGTAAAATAAATTGATAATGGCATTTGAGAGAGAGTTATGATTTGAAGGGCAATGTATCTTCAGTGGATATGGCTTTGGATATAATTAATTTGGAAGTTTGCTACACATTGTGCTTGCTATTTGCATATTGCCAGTATTTTGGTCATTGATCTTGTTGGGCATACATGCTTACCATATGGTCTAATGTCTCTATTATTATAGGTCTCAACCCAAACAAGTACTGCTGGAAGAAGTGGAGTTGGTAGATATGGAAAAGGATTGGAGCTAGAAAAAGAATTGGAACTAGTGCTGGAAAAGGAAGAGCTGGAAAGATTGAAGGACAGTAGCAGTGCTAGTTTTGTAGGACCTTTTATATATTAGGACCTTTGATTGTTTGAGCCTTTTGTGGTTACTGTTTTGTACAACTGTCCATAAGCTTATTTGATGGTGTTAATGGACAAAAGTAACCTATTTTATGTTGATCTTAGGTAGGACCTTTGGTTTGATAAACATTACCAGTCACTGTCTTGTAAAGCCTTTCATAAGCTTATATGATGGTGATACTGGACATAAGTATCCTATTTTTTGTTGGATAATAGTTTACAAAACCTTTATATTAACAACTAAATATTAAAGCAACTTGACTAAATTTATTTATCTTATGTGGTGTTTTTGTTGAACAAGCTATTGAGCAATATGATGGTGATACTGAACAAGCTTATGTGGTGTTTATGCTGAACAAGCTGTTGAACAATATTAAGGCAAATCAACTAAGTGCCAATTTTCATTGCAAGAAATGCATTTCAATTTTTAGTACAATATAATATAACGAGTGGCCATTACAATTGCCATTACATTAAATAAGATAAAAAAATTGACTACTTTTTCAAAACAATTGTCACTACAATCTTTTACAATAACTAAACTACAATTCATCTATTCTAAATATAAGTCCTTGGCCATTTGCTTTCACATTGCCGAACTAATTAGCCTTCTCTAACTGCAAAATTTTAGCTTCCAACTTGCTAGCCTTTCGTACTAATCCTGTGATAATTTGCTTAGCTCTGGTACAAATTTCTCCATCAATCCATTGTACAAAGTTGCAATTTACAATTTTCTAAAATTTTAAAATATGCAAAAAAATTATCCAAGTTTGATAATCTGACCAAGTTTGATAATCTGACCAAAATTTGATAATTTGACCAAGTTTGATAATCTAAGCAAAATTTGACCAAAACTGGGCAACCAACAAGCATTCTATCCTTAGTAGGCATGCCTTATTAGCCATCACTTATCTTTGTGCCCTTATCAACATTATCAATATGCACTCTATCAGCATTAGCAACATGCACTCCTTGCAACTTCAGAAAAGCTTGTGTCATATCAAAGCCAATGTAGAATACAAAAAATTTATAAGCCACATAGCCAAATTCCTCACTATTTATGCTATAAGTTTCAAAATCAACCACATTGTGGAAGTATTCATGCTACTTAGTCTCAAACTCCATGCCAACCGAAAGGTACCAAATCAACCACAGTATCCATGCCTTGAGAGGAATTTTTGTCATCCTATTAAAATAACATCAAAACAAATAGGTGAGCTTAAGCTTTATACAAAGAAAAAGAAAAAAACTAAAAAATTCAAAAATATACAAAACGAGCCTAGAAATATACAATCAACTTCAAGAATATGCATAACAAACCTAGAAATATACATAACAAGCCTAAAATCGGGACAAAAACACTGCTAAGAAAAAACATTATAATCAAAATAGAAAAAAAATTCTTTTCAATACACTTGAGTTCAAGATATATACAAGACAAGCTAGGCAAATGGGACAAAAACACTACTAAGAACAAACATATCATCAAAATAGAAGAAATCAAGTTTCTTCTTTTCAACGCACATGAGTTCAGAAATATACAGAACAAACCTAGAACGAAACAAATTGCCTACAATAAGAAATTGATTCAAAGCAAGGTGCTAAGAGAGGGAATACAATCCTCTAGAGGTCAGAAGTACCACAATACGACTAGTTAAAGGCTACAATATGGACTCTTCAAGATCCAAGAGACTTGCCTAACTTACTACTGCCATCAAGTGCAAAAATGATAAAGGGGTAGCTGAATTCATCCAATCAGCGTACATAAATAACAAACTGACCAAAAATCATTCAAAATGTATTCATCCAATTGACAAGGTGCTTAGAGTGACCAGAAATCATCTTTATTATTCTTTAGTTACAAGGGAAATTCAATGTTACTTGCACCTTAAAATTAAAAAAATAATAATAATAAAACCAATAGCATCCAATTGTTGCCATGAGGGAAAGAGAATGAAAAAAAAAGTGATAAATGAAAGAGAGAGCTTTTTGTGTGTGTGTATGTGTGTGTAAATATTATGTCTTTCAGTTAGGGACGGGGATTTACGAAACTACCATTGGGTTGGCTGTTTTGGTGCGGGATGGCCTATGAAAAGTTTAGACCCTGGTTGCATTTATTTAGATAATACTAACATTTTTTGTTTTCTGTTTTTACTTGGGAGATTAACAAAAACACATTTTAGATCGCTGCCACCCGATCCGACGTCTCCACGGGTTTAGATGCGGGTCCGAACTCTCTAACCCGACCCCACGCGGGTCAGTTGTCGGTTTTACATTTCAAAACCCGTGACACTCAGCCCAATCCGAAATAATCATCCACTTCGGTGAAATATTATGAATTTTGGACCAAATCTGATGAGATACAATGACATTCTGGTGTTCCTCAGCTTTGATCTAGCTGTCCTTGGTCTTCCTTCGCTCAGATCCAGTGTCCCTTAACTCCAATCTAGCCACCCTTGGTCTTCCTTCGCTTAGATCTGGTGTTATTTGCTCAGATTCACTTAAATCCGGCCAAGATCTACTCTCCTCCTTCACTCAAATTTGATCAAATCTAGGGATATTGGGTTAGATCTGACTTAGATCTACACAAATCTGACTATTCTTGGTTAGATTGGGCTCCGATCTTCTCAAATTCGGCGATAGTCCGTTAGATCCGATCGGCCTTCAACTCAGATCGACGAAGATAGATCTTCTCATCCATTTGCCGTCGCTTATCATCAAACTCGACCGACCCAACCGTTCACTCCCCTGAGCCCTGCCAACTCGACCCATGGTGGTTGGCGATCGGTGCTGGTCTCTTTTTTTTTTTTTTTTTTTTTTTGTCATTTTAGCGATTTCAAGGGTATATCAATTATTTTAGAGTTATATTGGGTATTTTGGCCATTTTGTGAATTTGTGGTATTTTTGCTAATTCTAGTGGTTTTAGAGGTATTTTGATCATTTTAGAAGTTTCGGGAGTATCTTGGTCATTTTACAAGTTAATGGGTATTTTTTTGTCATTTCAGAGATTTCGGGAGTATTTTAATCATTTTAGAGGTTTTAATGGGTATTTTGGTCATTTTTTTTGGCTTAGGGGTATATTAGTCATTTTTAAGGTTTATGGGTTGTGAGGGAAAAATAAATAAAATAGATATATATTTAGGCCTTGAGGCCGATTTGGCGGTGTCAGTCTGTTCAAGTAAAGCATTCGAGGCTTACAAGCCAATTCGTTCTACAAGGGGAGAAGGAGTTGTCCAAGAAGGAGTATCTCCTCAGACGGGCCCAGTAAAGGCCCTAGGACGTACTAAAGGGTTTAGAGACAGAATTTTGGAAGATCTGTTGGGTAAAGGCGTGATCCAAGCACTCGTTAGAAGGAAGAACGTGTGGAAAATATCAGAGGAAAAAAGCTGCTACCACCGCATTAAAGGCCCTGCATCTACCTCCCTGGCCGCATTAATGGAGAAATGACCTTTGAACAATAATATTCAGTCTTCCAACTATTATTTCAAGATTTCAAGAAGGTGGTGGATGGGACAAATATCTATTTGGAAAATCTGTGCTACACGTGGAAGAAAAAGGGAAGAAGAAGATGGATATAAGAAGATAGGAGAGGTATGAAGAAAAGGGGGGGAAAGAAAGACTTGAGCACCAATTGTAATCTTTTGCTCAAAGAAAGAAAGGCAATACAAATGGCCCTCGGCTTATGTCCAAGGAGAGCTTTTTGTCATATTCGTCTATTATTTGCATAGATTGCGGCATTCTAGCTTGTTTATTAACTCTCTAATATCCCTAACCTAGGTTTCAAATCCATATTCTATAAATTTCATTGTATAAGACTCTTTGGGCCTGGGTTCATCTAGTGATTGGACCGGGTACAAATTGTGCACTTACAATTGGCGCCGTCTGTGGGAATCTAGTGCTGAAGGAATTGGAACATCATGGCAAGCTGAGGTTCGCATCATGCAGAGTCTCAAGGGTCCTAACACAAAGATCATTTTAAGCATCTTGAGCGTCAGAGGGATCGAGAGGGAAGTGTGCATTCAGTACATTCGGATGCAAGCCATTCGCGTGGTGGAAGTAGGGCCATCCATGAGGATGATTCCAAGGCTATGCAGAGGGAGATTGACCACCTTAAGAAAAAGTTACGCCATGTCAGACGAAGGCGGGCTTCACCTCCGTCCAATCCTTCCTCTAGGGGGTCCTAGGGAAGCAGTTACAGTCCAAGGTCCAAGACTCCCCCTAGTGAAACCTTCTCCTACGAGAAGGATGAGCTTCTAGGTCGTAAGCATAATAAGTTTCCCTCTAGGGGCTTGGGCAATGATGCTATGAGTCAGGCGTTGCACCAACTCTCCAAGTCACCCTTTTCACACAGGATCGAGAAGGGAAGGCTCCCACGGCGGTTCACCCAGCCCACCTTCACCATCTACAATGGCAGGACAGACCCAGTTGAACACGTGAGCCATTTTAATTAGAGGATGGCGGTACATTCTCAGAACGAAACTTTGATGTGCAAAGTCTTTCCCTCTAGCTTGAGACTTATTGCTATAAGATGGTTTAACGGACTAAAGCCGAGGTCTGTTGATTCTTTCATGAAACTCGCTAGAGCATTCGTATCTCGATTCATCACATGCAGTAGAGTCCCTCGGCCTTTGGACTCATTATTATCCATGGCCATAAGGGAGGGTGAGATTTTGAAAACATACTCTGACAGATACTGGGAGATGTTTAATGAAATCGATGGCGATTTTGACGAGGTGGAAATTAACACTTTTAAGGTGGGCCTCCCAACTGATCATGACTTAAGGAAATCTCTAACTAAAAGGCCTGTAAGGAGTGTATGTCGGCTCATGGATCGTATTGACGAGTATAAAAGGGTTAAGGAAGACCAACAACAAGGTAAGGGTAAGGACAAGGTTATCCCTCAGGAAAGGAGGGATTTTAGGTCGAAGAGGTACCATAACAATAAGCCAAGGAGGATTTCTCAGGACAATCTGGTTCAGCCAATCCTCAAGTAGTTAATACCATGTTTTGAGAACCAGTGCACCAATTGTTAGAGAAAGTCCACAAGGAACCCTATTTCAAGTGGCCTAGTAAGATGGTGGGGGACCCTGCGAAACAGAATCAAAAATTTTTTTGCCAGTATCATCAGGATGTAGGTCATATTACGGAGAATTGTCGGACACTTTGGAACCATTTAGAGCAGCTTGTTAGTGAGGAAAAATTGGAGCAACACCTGTATCAACCCAACAGACAAGGAAATCATTTGGGTTCAAATAATCAAGAGAATAACTCATCTCGGCCGTCCTTAGGAACGATTAATGTCATCTTCGTTGCACCTGGCCAAACTAGCTCTTGTCCTACAAGGGTGATGGCGGTGTCACATTGAAGGAGAAAACTAGTTTTGTAGCTCATACAAAACACATAGCGGAAGCAACAAATAAGGATCTATTTCATTCATAATTGATAACATGCACTATGTAAAGTTTAGAATTTAAGAACAAGATAGCATACCCTGGTGTGGAGAAATTCAAAACAAAGATTAGAAGCACTTGGGAACACTTTTAATCTTCACTCCAATTCCACTTTACGCTCAAGATGTGTGGTCTCTCAATCAGTTTTCAAAGGGAGAATGAAAGTGTGTCTCACACTATCTCACACACCGTTTCTTATTTTCACTAATAAAAATTTGTATGTTTCTCCCTTTATAACTAACTGTTTATCTAATTGGGCTGACCTATTGCGTCTTTCCAATTGGGCTCTAGTGTGTGGCTTGGAGTGGGACCAATAAGACACTAGCTCCAACGGACCTTGGGCTTTTTAGTCAACTCTTGACAAGTCCAAAGTTACCATTAGTTATATTTAATACTACTATATAAATATAATTGCACTCTAAGCCTTATCTATAAATTATATCCCAAGACTTTATCATACATGCAATCCCTTCATAAAATATTCGTAGTAATACAAAGTCATAAATGTAGACTGCCACTTTGAAAATTACTACATCTTAATTCTTGAGTACCCAGTTTAATCCTTTATGTTATTCATCATATATTTATGAAATCCAATTTCATAAATATATACTTTAGTAACTCCTTACTAAAGTGGTTGGGCCCAACACTCTAAATAAGTAAACTCATTAAATTTATTTCAAGGGAATATTTTATATCTCCATTAAGAGATTATGAATTCCATCTTGAAAATATATGTTCTATCAACACTAAATGTGGCTGCCCAACATACTGAGATTTTGACCGTGACTAATAGATATCACTCTTGATATATCAAAGTAACCTACATCTCATGATCAGGTCCATTATTCTCTTAGGATTTAGAGTTGATGTAAATAGAAGTCGTGAGATTTATTATTCATTTGATAGTCGTTATGAGAATAATAAATCTCATAGCGGTCTAGTTCAATATGTCTTAACTCTTAAAACATATCAATATACCAACTAGAAGTCTCCACTTTCATGATCAAGACAAATCATCTTAGTTGATATCTTATAGTCTTCGCAGATGAAACGCCCAATTTCATCATCGACTACAAACTACATTTTAAGTTTACAAGGAACTTGTGATTTACATCTTCTGTGACTAAATTACATAAATCACATACAATGCATCTCATGGACTATGATAATGTCCCATTAGTTCATTTATAGATAGTTTCATATAATTAAACAATTAAATTATTTATGACATGCCAATAAATTGGATTTTAGGGCATAAACCCTAACACACATTCCCAGGCCGAGGAGTCTGGTTCGAGGCCAAAGAGGATCAAAGGGAGTACGCTCATTTTGGGATTTTCTGATGAGGATAAGATTGGGACCATTCAACCACATGACGATGCCCTGGTGGTCACATTAAGGATAAGGAATTATTATGTCAGGAGAGTGCTGGTTGATCAAGGTAGTGGTGCGGATATTATGTACCCTGACTTATTTAGGGGGCTTAAGTTAGAGCTGGAGGATCTCACTCCCTATGATTCGCCATTGATAAGCTTTGAAGGGAAGGCTGTCATACCAAAGGGGCAAATTCGTTTGCCTGTACAATCGAGCCCGAAAATAGTTGACGTAGATTTCATTGTGGTTGACGCAAATTTCATTGTGGTTGACGCATATTCCCTATACACGGCCATCGTCACAAGGCCTTGGCTTCATGCTTTGGGTGCTGTCTCTTCGACTTTACATGTTAAAGTGAAGTTTCCCTCGAGTGAATTTATTGAAGAAATTCTTGGGAGCCAAACAGTAGCAAGGCAATGCATATCGACTGCGATGCTACATCAAGCTGAAACGGAATCCTCGATCGCAGCTGTGGAAAACTTATAGCAATTAACAACTTTGGATGCGCCTGGTGCGATGACAGCAAAAGAGGCCACGTGTGAAGAGTTGGAAAGATTTCTTATGAATGAGGACCCTGAAAGGTTCTTTCAGGTTAGGATATGGCTTCCACATCAAAAGAAGATGGAATTAGTAACGTTTTTGAAAGATAATATCGATGTATTTGCTTGGGATCCCTACGAGGCTCTAGGGGTCAACCCAAGTTTCATTTGCCATCATTTGAACGTCAATCCTGCCGTTATTTCCAAGAGACAACCACCTCGGCTTTCTTCGAAAGAACATGCCGAGGCCGTCACCAGGAGGAATGGCTAAGCTCTAAGTTTGGATAGGGATTAATTAAAGAAGTTTTCTACCCGGAATGGTTGGTACATACTGTCGTAGTAAAGAAGAAGAACGAAAAGTGGAGAGTATGTGTGGACTTCACTGACCTGAACAAAGCCTTCCCAAAAGACTCATTCCCGATGCCTCGCATCGATCAGCTGGTGGATGCTACAGTTGGACATCCTCGGATGAGTTTTTTAGATGCCTTCTAAGGTTATCACTAGATACCTTTGGTGTTGGGTGATCAGGAAAAGACTGCCTTCATTACTCCTACGGGGAATTATCACTATAAAGTGATGCCATTCGGTCTGAAAAATGCAAGGGCTACTTATCAAAGGATGATGACCAGGATGTTTGAGTTGCAGCCTGGGAAGACTATTAAGGTAAATGTGGATGATATGGTAGTGAAGAGTAAGACAGTACCTATGCATATGAAAGATTTGGACGACACCTTTCAAACACTTAGGAAGTATAAGCTGCGTCTTAACGCCTCTAACTGCTCTTTTGGGGTGGGCTCTGGAAAGTTCTTAGGCTACATGGTGACTTATAGAGGAATAGAGGTAAATCTGGCACAAGTCAGAGCCATTCAGGGCTTGCAACCACCTCGGAATCCGAAGGAAGTTCAAAAATTGACCGAGATGACTGCTGCTTTCAGCAGGTTTATATCTCGGTCCGCTGATAAGTGTACACCTTTTTTTCAATTGTTAAATAAGTGGAAAGGATTCCAATGGTCCAAGGAATGCGCTTTAGCTTTTCAGCAACTTAAGAAATATCTTTCCCAACCACCCATCATGTCTCGGCCGGAGGTCGATGAAATCCTGTTTGCATACCTAGCTGTAGCTATCCATGCAGTCAGCTTGGTTCTAATAAGGGTCGACGGTAGAGTACAAAGACCGGTTTATTATGTTAGCAAATCTTTAAATGAAGCTGAGGTGCATTATTTGCCTTTGGAAAAGGCGATTCTGGCCGTAGTCCATGCTACACGAAAGCTTCCTCACTACTTCCAATCCTACACCGTCGCGGTTTTGACTTAACCTCCTTTCAAGTCAGTATTGCGAGGTGCTGACTACTTGGGGAGGGTAGCCAAGTAGGGAACTATTCTCGGAGTTTTCAATATCAAATATATGCCGCGCACTTCTGTGAAGGGCCAAGTCCTCGCTGATTTGGTGACAGAGTTTGCCGAACCATCGTTAGAAGAAACTGCAAAGGAATTGCACATGGATGAAAAATTAGTTGGCATGATCACATGCAAAGAGCCTCCAATTTGGAAAGTGTATGTTGATGGGGTAGCAAACCAGAGAGGATCAGGCGTTGGACTTGTTTTGGTATCCCTTGAGGGAATTACCTTTGAGAAATCATTGAGATTAGCATTCTCGGCCATTAATAATGAGGCTGAGTATGAAACTGTCTTAGTCGATATGGATATGGTCTAAAGAATAGGGGAAAAGTCAGTTCATATGTCTTCGGATTCTCAATTAGTCGTGGGCCAGGTGCTGGGAACTGTAGAGGCTAGGGATCCGAGAATGCAAGAATACCTGACTAAGGTCAAATGTTTACAATCCAAGTTTGATTATTTTATTCTTACGCATGTTTCTAGAAGTGGAAACACGCATGCAGACTCGTTGGTTACTTTGGCGACGTCCTCGGCTCAATGTTTGCCTAGGATTATCCTCGTCGAAGACTTGCTAAAACCAACTTTAACCCCCACAAGTGCCTTCCGTATCCATATGATAAGGCTCTGGCCTAGCTGAATGGACCCCGTAGTTTCTTTTCTAAAAAGCGATGTTCTGCCCGAGGAGAAGTCTGAAGTAGATAAAATTCGTCGAAAGGCACTTCGATTCTAGTTGTCTAAGGATCAGAAGTTGTATAAATGCTCTTTTTCCGGACCATATCTGCTATGTGTACACCCTGAAGCGACAGAGGCACTTTTGGAAGAATTGCACGAGAGAATTTGTGGAAGTCACACTAGGGAGAGATCCTTAGCCCATAAAGCTCTAACTCAGGAATATTGGTGGCCCAATATGCAAAGAGAAGATCAGGACTTCACGAGAAAATGTAACCAATGCTAGAGGTTTGTTCCCAATATTCATTAGCCTGGTGGTGTCCTTAATCTTTTGTCTAGTCCTTGGCCATTCGCTCAATGGGGACTGGATATAGTTGGGCCTTTTCGAGGGCGTGTGCTGGAAATAAAAGTGTGCTACCTCATGGGAATTGATTACTTTACCAAGTGGGTGTGAAGCTGAGCCTTATCAAATATTACAGGGATGTGGACACCAAGAAATTTATCTAGAAGAACATATCACTAGATTGGGGATCCTTCACTTACTTATTATTTCAGTAATGGCGTCCGCAGTTGATAGTAAAGCATTCAGGAAGTATTGTGATGACTTAGGCATCACTAATAGCTACTCCCTCCGCTATCTCAGGGAAATGGGTAACTGAGGCGTTAACAATATTAGTCATGTGCCCTTAAAAAGAGGGGACGACCAAAGGGTAGATAGGTAGAAGAATTGCCAGACCGTTTTTGGATGTGTATCGACCAGCGCTGCCAAAGATACCGGAGAAACACCTTCTCTATGACTACAAGGCTAAAGTGGGTGGATACCTTTGGAATCTGGGGTTCCGACATTAAGGACGAGTGCTTTCAGCCCGGGAAATAACGATGGCTTGCTAGAGAAAGCCTGGATAGTTGAGAACCGGCGAAAGCCCCAGGGTTCAACTGGCTTATTATCAACAGAAGCTCAACGAGGATCATGATACACATTCGAAATTAAGGCCTTTTACACCTAGAGATTTGGTCTTGAGGAAAGTTACGGGTACTTCCCAAGAATTTAGTGCGGGGAAAGTTAGCACCAACTTGGGAAGCACCATACCAAATTACTTCTATAACAGGCATAGGGTCATATCGCTTAGTGATTAGATGAAGAAAATTGTACAACGCCCTTGGAATGTAAATAACCTACGAAGGTTATTACTATTAATGAAAAGTCTTTTTTGCATTTGTTGCTCAATTAGCATTATGAAACATTTCGATTTACTTAGTTCTAAACATCAAACAGAAACTTGGTCATGCATGGTCCTCGGATCACATACCTTGTGGAAATTGATATCTTGTTGGGTGTTAAACGAAACCTTAGTTACGTCGGTTCCTCGAACTTTCTACTTTGGGAAAATTAATATTTCAGTTTACTGTTCTAAACTTCAAACAGAAACTTAGTCATGCATGGTCCTCAGATCACATGCCTTGTGAAAATTGATATCTTGTTGAGTGTTCAACAGAACCTTAGTTACGTTGAGTCCTCAGACCTTCTACTTTGGGAAAATTAACATTTCAGTTTGCTATTCTAAACATCAAATAGAAACTTGGTCATGCATGGTCCTTGGATCACCTTCATACCTCGCTGGAATTGATATCTGGGTGAGCGTGTAATGAAGACACTTAGTTACGTCGATTCATCGAAACTTTTACTTTGGGAAAATTAACGTTTCAGTTTTGCTGTTCTAAACATCAAACAGAAACTTAGTCATGCATGGTCCTCGGATCACATACCTCGTGGAAATTGATATTGTTGGGTGTTAAATAGAACCTTAGTTACGTCGGTTCCTCAGAATTTCTACTTTGGAAAAATTAACATTTCAGTTCGCTGTTCCTCAAACATCAATCCAATCCGGCCATACATGGTCCTCGGATCACATACCTCGTGGAAATAAATACTTCATCCTCTTCTTGGACTCCTCATGAAGTCTAGCACACCCGAGTGTGCTTAGTGTCTGTGGAAATGGGACGTACCGTTAACCATGGTAAGTTTAATGTTTTGCTCTATGCACCTAAGTAAATATAAGTTAAGTCGCAGGCCGAGTGTTGTTGCACTTCATGATATTAAAGTTCGCAATGCCGATTTTGTCTGCTAATGAATAAGATTGATAAAATGATGTACTTTTATGAGAGTTGTTGGTGATTGAGGTGCTGTAAAGAATTCTGCTCGCTGTGCATTAAGGTGCAAGCGGAATTAGTATTTTTCTACTGAAGATTGGAAACCAGTCGAATAGCAACCTTTCAAACTTCTCATTAATCTTTGTTAGTGAATACATCAGAAATAAGATTCCAAAATAAGAAGGTTAAAATAAAAGTCCTAAGGAAAAGGGGTCCTAATGGGCCTAGGCCTTAAGCTTTGGTGGAGGGGTCTTGCTTGGACGTGCTGGCATCCCCTTTTTTGTCCTCCTTTGTTTGTTTGAGCTCCACTTTGAAAGAGGTTTGGACCTATTTCCCTTTGTCCTTCACCACTCGTGGAGGAATGCTGGGCTTGGCGTCCGTGCTTGGAAGCTTCTCAGCTTCCCCGCCTTGCTCCTTCTCTTTGTCAGATTCTGCAGGTTCCTCAGGAATTGAAATGGGTTCTTGAATAATGGACAACTGTGTTGAAGGCACTATCTCGAGGGCAGATATGGCAAGAGGAAGCTCCTCGATCACTTGAATTTCCTGAGGGATCCAAATGTTCTCGGGCTTCCTCAATTCAAAGGGGGAGGGAATTCCTGCCACGTTCAGAGCTTCTGCCCATACTTGTTAGCAATACTCCCTGCATAGCTCTACAAACTCCTCTGTCAGTTGATTTTCTGTCGCCTCAACCCCTTCTTTGTAAGCAGCCTTCCTGGCAGCCTTTTTGGCAGCCTCCACGCTTTTCTTGAGGGTACAAGCCTCTTCCTTCACTTGAGCAAGCTCCTTCTTCAGGTCAGAGCTTTCTTGCTTGGTTTTGGACAAGTCCTCGTTCTTTTGACGCAGAAGTTTGTGTTGTCCCTCCACCAAAAAGTTTGATTGTTTTAAGGCCGGCCTCTGCACCATTTCTCTCCCTCTTCTCCTCTGTTAGCTATTTGGTTAGGTTCTTGTTCTCCGCAAGGGCTTGGCCTAAAGCCTTCTCGGTCTCCAACCTAACCTCAAGTTCAGCTGTAGTTTTTTTCCGAGAGTCTTCCACCCACTTTTCCACGGCAAAGTCTTCTTGTATGGCCTACATTAAATTATTAAACAAATGCATTATTGTTAAAGTAAATCCAAAGTACGTGCGAACGATTTTTCTTTTGCTAAAATGTAATGAAAGCAGTAGAGTGGAGGTAAATGCGGGACACTCACCAAAGCCAAGTCCCTCTTGAGGGAGAGAAAGAGATGTGGCTGAGTCATCTTGTCCAGGGCATCCATGTCCTTTGGCAGGAAAAGAGGCTGCTCCAAAGCCTCAGCCAGATGATGAGCGTGTCCTTGCTGGAACGCCCTAATACTAGACTGGCAGGAAATTGGGGCCCCATCTAGCTTCATCTTGGGAGACCAGTTGGCTTTTGTGCGGCGTACCTCAGCCAGGTCACGACTCTCCCCACTCTCCACTAAAGAGGCGCGTGTATTACCTTTGCCTACCTGTTGTTGTTGTTGTTGTTGTTGTTGCTTAGGTTTCTTCTGCCTCAGGTTTCTTCTGCCTCTCCCTCTCTGTTTCCTCAACCTCGTTCTTCCTCTTCTTCTTCAGATCTGGGACATGAACCTTGGGGTCAGTGAGGGAAGAGGGTGGTGGCAGGATGGGAGGGGGTTGTGATGCAACCACTCCCTTCTTGGAGGCTTGTGTGCCTCTCCTGGTCATCAGCTTTCTAAGGGTTGACATGTCGTCTTCCTCGGAGCTAGAGTCGAGTTGTGCTATCACTAAACCCTTTATGCCAGAAGTCTCTATAGGCACCTGTTCTTTGTCTGAGAGGATGACAATATGATCCTCTCGAGGTCTCTTAGCTTCTTCAAGGTGAAACTAATCGATTTCCTCGTCGGGTGATTGTTGCAAGGACGCAGGTTCTTCTTGGATGGCTATTGTTTGTGAATGCGCCGAAAGCAGAACTGCTGCAATGAGGCGAGAGTACAAAATGACGGAGGGGTCGTTTGGAAGTTCGTGGACAGAAAGGCAGCCCAATCTTGAAACGTCTATTCTTCTACGTCTCTGGTCACCTGCGGTGATCGCGTTGCCAATCTCTTGGAAGTCCTCTAATAAAGGGTCGTATCCTAATATTAGGTTGGCTACCCTCACTTGCAAATTTTCGCTTATGAACACTTTGGATCGAAGAACGCGATTAAGATCCGTGATACTGCAGTGACTTAAATGAGGTCGAACGTGGTGTTTATTTGCAGAAATATCAGAAGAGACAAGCATGGTTAGGTTAGCAGTGAATGTTAACTCAAATGAAACAACAAATAATGCAACCAGAAATGGTCTAGTTAAATAGGACTAAGTCATAGGTTAGGAATCTAACTCCTATAGAGTCACACTTGGGTCTCCCCATTTGACTGGGTAATGAGGACCGTCAGACCAGTTCCCCGAGGCGATGAAATAGTTGTCTTTCATGCCTTTGTCGGATTTGGGAAGATAGGATATTAGCCTAACAATGCTAGATCTGGATTTAAGTTAATACCCTACGCCTTTAAGCTTATGGCGCTTATACATATAAACAACGTCGTGCCATGTAAAGTTCAAACCCATTTGCTCATTTAGAGTGTCAACGCAACCTAGGATTCTAAACACATTGGGTGTATATTGGTCTGGGCATAACCTATGGTTGCGTAAGTATTTGCTGGTTACGTTTTTCATAGGAAGGGTCATCCCACCCTCTAGAAAGGCGATGATGGGGACAATCATTTCTCCCTCTTTCCTAGCGTTACCTATGGCTTCTACAGGGCAATACTTTAGGCCTACATCTGGGGGAATATGGTACTTGGCCCTAAAACCTTCCATATCGGCGTCGGTATCTACTAAACACTTGAATCTACCCATTTGGTGGGGGTAAGAATGGATGTTTGGGAGGAAAGAGGATGTAATTGGTAGCCGAGGACAAAAGCCGAGGAGAAATGAATGAAGATTGAGACCTTACGGGAAATAGCTAGACGATTCTTCACGAGCTTCTTGAAAGGAGAGAGAATGAGTAAGTCTTGGATTTGATTGATTTCTGAGAGAGTAGATTGAAATCTATTTTCCTAGGTGTTTTGGCATGTGAGAGATGACTTCAAATCAGAGTTATCCCACTCAAATTTTGAGGAGGAACTCGGGCCGTTAGATGCGAATCTCGCCGTTGAATGTGGGGAACAGGGTGTAACTTACGGCCATTAATGCGGGTATTACAGGTTTTGAAGTGTCAGGGATGGTTTAAAAGAAGCGAAATGACCCTTACATATGTGGCAATTCGTAGAGCATGTGGAAGTTCTGCCGTCAGGTCAAAACTCCATTTCTCTCCTCGGATGCGGAGAAGAATGAAGTTTTGAGAGGCTATTGTGAGGGAAAAATAAATAAAATAGATATATATTTTGCCCTTGAGCTCGATTTGGTGGTGTAAGTCTATTCAAGCAAAGCATTCGAGGCCCACAGGCCAGTTCGTTCTACAAGGGGAGAAGGAGTTGTCCAAGGAGGAGTATCTCCTCGGACGAGCCCAGTAAAGGCCCTGGGACGAACTAAAGGGTTTAGAGACAGAATTCTGGAAGATCTGTTGGGTAAAGGCGTGATCCAAGCACTCGTTAAAAGGAAGAACGTGCGGGAAATATTAGAGGAAAAAAGCTGCTCCCACCGCATTAAAGGCCCTGCATCTACCTCCCTAACCGCATTAATGGAACAATGACCTTTGAACAGTAATAGTCAGTCTTCTAGCTATTATTTCAAGATTTCAAGAAGGTGGTGGATGAGACAAGTATCTATTTGGAAAATCTATGCTACACATGGAAGAAAAAGGGAAGAAGAAGATGGATATAAGAAGACAGGAGAGGTATGAAGAAAAGGGGGGAAAAGAAAGACTTGAACACCAATTGTAATCTTTTGCTCAAAGAAAGAAAGGCAATACAAGTGGTCCTCGGCTTATGTCCGAGGAGAGCTTTTTGTCATATTCGTCTATTATTTGCATAGATTGCGGCATTCTAGCCTGTTTATTAACTCTCCAATATCCCTAACCTAGGTTTCAAACCCATATTCTACAAATTTCATTGTATAAGACTCTTTGGGCCTGGGTCCATCTAGTAATTGGACTGGGTACAAATTGTAAACTTACAATTGGCGCCGTATGTGGGAATCTAGTGTTGAAGGAATTGGAACATCATGGCAAGCTTAGGTTTGCATCATACAGAGTTTCAGGGGTCCCAACGCGAAGATCATTTTAAGCGTCTTGAGCGTCTTGAATGAAATATCATATTTGATCACCTTAACAATTTCATTGAACTTAATAAGGTATAGCCAAGCTTCTGAATTTTGGGTCCATTTTATTTCCATGAATCATTATTTCTTCATCTTTTTCTTCTTGCACCGAAGGTCTCAGGAGAACCTTTGATTTAACGAAAAGATGATGCTGGGTTAAATTACATTCTAAAGTTTTAATTATTAAAAACAAAAATACAGTAATTATTAGGATATCTATACAATAAAAGCACGTATTTATATTTACAATTATCTCATAAAATAAAGGAGACAAAAAGGGGTTTCAATTTTTTTGCTCTTCCTCAGACCTCATTAACAAAAAATTCACTTGGCTTACTTTGAAATTAAGGTCGAAGGAGGCCGCGTTCCATGCACTTGTCTCCATAGACTTCAGAAAACAACACCAGTTTATTTGCATTTGGGCTGATAGGTGGGTCTTTAAAATCTTGTCAGTTTCTCTCCTTTCTGGCTCTCTCTCTCACTCTCTTATTAGCTTTTTGTTGTTTTATTCTACAAGTTTTTCAGTATTGATTGTCAAAGCCTTGGGCTTTTTACTCTCCAATTCTAAGAGGATGACCTCGACGTGTGGTGAAAAATTAGACACTTCAAAAGGTACATAGTAAACACTATCTTATCTGCTCTCCATGTGGGTGATATAACTCCTCTTCAATTTCTTACTTTTTTGGTTTTTTTTTTTTAAGATCCTTTTTTGTTTTGTTTAATTGTATATATTTGTTTTGTTTAATTGTGTATGTTCTATAATATAAGTATATAACATATATATTTCTTTTCGATCTTTGTTTTGGGTATTTGATACAGGTACCACTTTGTGGCTTTATTTAGAGATTATTGTAATGTTGAGTATGATTTGCCCTTTTTGTATACAAATGTGTTATCTAGTTTGTTAGTTTTAATTATTTATATGATTCTCTTATGCCTTTTTTTAGTGGTTAACTAAGATTATTTCTATTTTTAATAAAATCTATAGATTTTTCCTTTATTATTAGTCGCTAGTTTTGATGTATTTGGTACTATCAAATTGAGATAGTGGCCTTTTCAATTGCAAACTTTACAATTGGATTCCGAATATTAATTTATTGCAATTTCTATTAAATGATTCGAAATATTAATTTTTTGTAATTTCTATTAAATGTATTTACTTACATTTGTTGGCTGATTTCTAAGGGTTGCGTAGGTGTGATTCCAAAGTTGGTAAAGCTTTTTAAAGAAAAACTTTGGGTTAAAGGTTTGGGAAATTTCATCAGAAAGATGAAATTTGGTCTCACCATCAGAAAGATGCATTGTGGCATAGATACAAACATTTGAGGAAGCAATGTAATGATACAAAGGTTCTTCTGAGATAGTGGGTTGTCTTGAGATCAAGAGAAATAGTAACCTCTGAGATTATATCTAGGATTCTTATACCTTGGTGAATTGCCATTTATCCTTTCTAGTTTCAAATTAATTCAATAAAGTTGGTTTGCTTATATTGTTGTATCTTCATAGTAGTGTTTCTTAATCTACAATTAATATTAGAGCCCTTTCAGTTGCATTATCTCAGTTTTTGTCATCCAAAATCTGATGTTGTAGAACCCACAATTTTCAGTTTAAATTAACTTTATTTGTGCTTGATTTATGGAAATCCAACTTCTAATGAAGGGTAAAACCAAGCAGGTTAAGATATTGGTTGTAATGGTGTTTGTGTGACTTTCTTTTGTCAAGCCTTCCACTTTGTGTAAAAAATTAATTATATGGATTGTAGTCAATGAGAAATTTGGTGAAAGTGTATAATGTGTCTTAATATATGTGTTCTCTCTTTCTTGTGTAGTTCTAGGGTTCCTAATTTCATAATGAAAATTGTGATTGATTTTTTTTTTTTTTCAATTCTGAATGTTCATCTATAACAAAAGATTTTCTTTTCAGTTCTGAAAGCTTAATTGGATCTATACTTTCATTGTCCCGTCTTCGCTATTCTCTCTCAAAGGTAATTTTAGAGATTTTGATTTTTTTTTTTAATTTTAAATTTTGAATGATCTATACTTTCATGTTAAGAAAGCATGAACTAACCCTGCGATTAAAAGCTTTTTTTTTTTTGTTTTTCGTTCCTAGTTTTGATTTTCATACCGTGAGTTTTTGGGTTTGAAGCCATGGGCACAGTAAGCTATTTGTTCACTCTGTTATTTGGATTTGAAAGAACATGGGCACCATAGTTTTAGATTTGATATTGTGGGTCCTTATAATATAATATAATATTCTATAATATTATTATTATTACGGAACATGGTGAGGAAGATGACTTCTATTGCTTATTTTATTTGATATGAATTTAGCAAAATAATGGGAAGTGTTGTGTTCTTACGGAATCTTTTCTTTAAAATAAAAGTGAGTGAAATTTTTTGCATGTCATTTAGTAGCTAGCTACAAGGCACTGCAATAGTAGGACTAATGAACTGTAAGTAACAAATCATATGAAGAATCTCCAATAATGGTAGATTTTGACTTTTAAACATTCAACTTAGGGGTTGAGAAGCTCTAATAGTGAAAATGGCTTTGTGATTCAGCTTGTATACATAATTGATATATTATGAATCTATTCTGTTTCTCCACAAGCTAATTGAAGCTATCCAAATTGCAAAACTTCCACCACAAAAAAAGTTCAAGGTGCTTGGTTTGGATAACTATGTTTCTTGCCTATGGTGGGAATATGTTTCGTCACCATAGTTCACTTTTGTTGTAGTTAGTATAATCTTTTATGTAGTTATCTTTATCATTGTATAGACTTTGCAATTGAATAAATTACTTTACCAAAATATTACTGACCATACTATCATATTTTGCCTAATATCTTTTGATATGTTCATTGTTATGATTGTTAATTTGGACTTATTTCTTTTGGAGAATGAGTCTTGATGCAGATTAAGTTTTATTAAATACATAAAGCTTTCATATCTTTTTATCTATGGTATTTTTGAAAAATATAAATGTTAAAATTTTACTTGAATGTTAAAACTATTTAGTAAGTATTTTTGTCATATATTTTAGTTGACCTTTACATTGGTTTATGCTCATTATTTCAGGTTAAAATGTCACGTGCCTTGGGTTACAATCTTACATATGATGTCGAGGGGAGATACATTTCATTGCAACAAGTTTTAGCTTGGCAGCATGTCTTCATGAGGAATATGTTATTATTTGATTAATATTGGAGAGAATAGATTGGAACTTAAATTATATATATGATATTGAACTTGGGTATGTTTTTCCTCATTAGTAGTTATTGATTGAGCAGTTATTATGCTTATATGAGTATTTGTGATTGAAAATTTGTGATGTGTGAGATTGTGATTTATTATTTTCCATCAGGTACCCATGTAAAATTCAAAATGTAAATTTTATAGAAAAATTCAAAAGAATTGTAAAATGTTATTAGTGACGACATTGTCATCGCTAATATTTTATCATATTATCAGTGACGACAAACAATATCATCGCTAATATGCAAATTTTAGTGATGACGTATTTGTGGTCACTAATATATTATTGTCTATGATGATAGCAAGCGTTGTCACTAGTAATGACATATTAGCGAGAACAAAAATGTCGTCGTTAATAATAATTTACTAGCGATGACATAAAAATTCGTCACTACTAATGAGCTAGTAGCGACGACATTTCGTCTTGGGTTGGGTTCTTAAGTTATTTATGATGACAATTGTCACTATTAGTGACGACTTTGTCGTCGTTAATAATATTGTATTTGCGATGACATTAACATCGTCACTAAAAAACTTTTTTGTTACTACTTTTGTTTAACGGAAGTTAGCAACAACACTTTTTGTCACCAATATAATTAACGACGATATTTAAAGCATTAGCGACGACTATATGCCGTTGCTAAAGACCAAATTTCTTTGTATTTGAAATTGATTTATTTCATCTTTTAATTTGAATATTATAAATCTAAAAGTGTATTTTGTATCACATCATTTAATACAAAATATATTTTGTATATTGTGATCAAATTCAACAACTTGAAGTCTTGGAAACTCAACCCTCATCCTTCTTTAGCTTGGTAAACAGGTAACAGGAAATATCTCCAAATAAACTCGTCAAAGAAATAATTGTGTCATGAACAATACACCTAACAGACTCAGAAAAATGAAATTAAAGGCAGTATCCCACGGCCAGTACTACTTTTACAGTTATTGTTTGTATCATTTGTTTGCTCCCGGAGGCTTACCAAGATGTCCACGACCACCGCCACCAAATCCTTTTCTGGCCCCTCTTCAACACCAGCCATATTCTCCTGATAGTATGTCCAAATACTTACACCCTTTATTTTCATTGCATCCTTTCTCACCACCACATCCTTATAACTACGTACAAGTCGACATAACCACTAGCTCCTCTAATATCAGGCCAATAAACTTATATTACACTTTTGTTTGCTCATTCAATTAGTTTGAATGAAAATTTAAGTCTATTATAAGTCTAATACATTTATGTTTACGATAAACAAGGGAGGGGGGATTCAAACTCAAATTTTTCCTATGAGGAAAACCGAATGGTACCATTGAACCACAAAGTTCTCTGTGTTAAATCTTGACCTATAAGTCTAATGTATTACTTCAATCATTTATATGATCAAACACAACTATAGAATGTCACAATGAACATAATTTTACTGCAATATTTGCTCAGCAATGTTGTGTAGAGATTAGTCGTTGTTTTGATTTCTGTGCATTTAGTTGGGTTAAGAAGGGTGCAAAATGGCCTATCAAAAAAATAAAAAAAAAGGAGCGTACAAATAGTATTGCTTGTTCTCTTGCTAAGTTTACTTTACCAAATAGCTTCTATGTCTGCTATAATAAGTTTTTCCTCCCTCCTTGATTTTCAAGGAGATAAGAAACGATGTACTCAAAGCAGGAATTTATTCATTTATTTTAAATACTACACTACGTGCTCATAGTGTACTTAATGTAGGAAGAAAAGCCCAAGTAATGCTAAATGTAAAACAATTTTATAACAAATCTTAAGTCATAAGGTGTTAATGTTTGTAATTTGGGCCACCATTGATGCCACTCACCCACCAGTAACAATGAAATCTCATCCCTTTTTGAAATCTTGTTTGTAAACAATCTCCAAAAAGAATTATCTCCTCATGCTCTTTAAATTGTTTGCTACATATTGATTCAGCATTTGAAGCCTTCTGATATATTGGGTCTTCCAGAAAGTCATACTGTATGCAACGTGTAAAACTTTGAATAACACAGGATGCGTGGATCAACAGGAACTCTTCTTTTTTCACTTTCTTACATCCTTCAACATATTTTTCAAGGCAAGTAGTAAATGATCTTTCCATATTATCAAATTTAAAAGGATGAGAAAATGAGATTGGAAGTGAAGAAAGA
The DNA here is from genome assembly GCA_014183005.1 of Castanea mollissima. NCBI lineage: Eukaryota > Viridiplantae > Streptophyta > Magnoliopsida > Fagales > Fagaceae > Castanea > Castanea mollissima. Next base: position 8,891,884 of record JACAVU010000007.1, read on the forward strand.
TGAAAAGAGATAGAGGTCAAACCTGCTTCCACTTCAATGAGCACAAGGATAGCCAAATCTATCATTACCAACATAAGATTTTTCATTGATTTGAAATTAAATATAGAAATGTGGTTAAATTAAAACCCTTATATCTCCTTATATACAAATGAATAATTAGAAGCTTTTTTTTTAATAAAATAATTAATCTATAAATTAATTTATTCTTAAAATATTTTTGGTCAAATACGCATTTTTAAAAAAAATTTAACTTTTAGAATTTTGAGCTTTTTAAAGTTGGTTGGCATCTAGTTTAATTTGGGCACACACTAGAATTTGCATAAAATTTATGTGAAATTGTTGGGATGTAACATTACTCATAAAAACTCATATATTTCCTCAAAAAAATCTCATATATATATATATATATATATATATATATGTATGTATTTATTGCAGTATTGTCCGGTGCACTCTTAACAGCTGATTTCTCACTCATTTTCTCAAGTCTAGTGTGTTCGGTGTATTGTGCATGGAATAATACTTAGCATTTTAGTCTGGGCAATCTGTCCAAACCATAATGACCTCACCACTAGCATTTCAAGCTACTATATATGGACAGTTTAGCGTAGGTATTTGTGACAGCAGCATCGACATTAAGTTTGACTACATCTATTGGAGGAGGAAGCCTTTTGCATACCTGATCAGTGTCTTGTACGGGGATGTACAACTTCTATAGCTGGGGCATTTTTTTTTTTTTGTGGATAATTTGATATTTGAGGATATAGAAATTTAAACCCTAAACGACTGTTTTAGAAATAACAAGTGGACGTTACTTATGTATTGATATTATGGACATTATAATTTAACTAATCAGTTCAATGGCTTTCTGAAAAAATGTGTTTTGCTCAACCTACTTTTTCAATTAGTAGTTGGCTGCTAATTCATCATTGTATGGCTTTCAAACTTTTGCTTTTATAGCAACTTAGTTGGAGTAGGAAAATTCATAGACCCAAGAAACTAGCCAAGATCTAAATTGAGAATAGACTAATCCAAAGACTAAAGCAATCGATGGTAAGTTTTCTCCTCCTTTAACAACTGTGGATTGAGTGGTGGGTTCCCTCCTTCAAAATCCAATGAACCATACCTGTCCGAACCCTTGTTACTCTCTCTCTCTCGGATATGTTGAGATCTAGCGGAATTTAGTGAGATCCAAAGCAATTCTAGTGAGATCTTGGCTAGATCCAGCAAGATCTAGTCGAATTTGATGAGATTTTAATCAAATTTGATGAGATCCAAGCAATCCTTGCCAGGCCCGATCCAACCTCCTCTTTCTCTGTCACTTTTTTGTTTCATCACCATTATTATCAATTTCGCTTGAATACAACTAGCGCTTGTAAATAATCCAATCCATCGTTCCTTATGGGTCGACAATAGGTTTGGTTGTCCTCCATCCAATGTGATTGGGTCGAGTTCAAGTTTAGCACAAACCTGACTTGATCCAACCTATGCATGGACACCCCTAATTGAGAGAGACAAATATTTTAAATTATCATAACTATTGCATGATATTTAGTCATTTTAATTTTTTTACTATTGTTATTAGCATGTTGGATTTCCTTACATCATGCTTTCTTAATAACTTTCAATAAGTTGTAAACAATCAATTGGTAGAGTACTTTTGAACCAAAAACTTAGCCATAGATTTTGTGTCATCACTTACATAAGTGTTAGCTTGTGATTGAATTACATTACTTATACATGAATTTATTACTCATTTTAAAAAAATTTACTAATGTTATTAGCATGTTGGATTTCCTTACATCGTGCTTTCTTAATAACATTTCAATAAGTTGTAAACAATCAGTTGGTAGAGTACTTTTGAACCACAAACTTAGCCATAGATTTTGTGTCATAACTTACATAAGTGTTAGCTTGTGATTGAATTATATTACTTATATATGAATTTATCATTGATATTTGATGAAAAGTAATCCAATAACCACTAGTCGCATGCATGTCTAAGTTATGGCAAAATGTATGATAAAGTGTATCTCACTTTTAGAAATTGGTAACAAGAAACATTTTCATATAACTTGTGAAAAAATAATAATGATAATCAAGAATAGCATACCTATAACACACTCAAAAAAAGGACTAAGCTGTGTTCCTGTCCCACACACGAAAATGCATGCTTTGTCAAGATTGATATTTCCACGCGCAAGGTTAATTTTCCACACGACACAAAATATTCTTGGGGTTGACCTGAGTTGCTTAGGAGGATAAGCAATAACGAATGGCAAAAAGAAAATTTTCAAAGATGCTGTTAACATGTAATTTTCCTTAAAAACATTATACTTTCTTGAGAATGTTTTAATTAGCTCTTAAACAATCAATTGATGTGATATGATGATTTCCTAAGAATAAAAATGAGCAAAGCTATTTGAGTTATATATGTTTTTATACCATTTCAGATTGCAAAAATATACATCACTCTTCAATTTGGTTAATTTCATGTTACACTTTTAATAATTTTTCCTGCATCACATGTTTAACGTCTAATTAACCAATAGATTAAAAGCAGCAAATAATTACTAATTTTTTTGAATATTAAATATTTGCTCCGATGATCACAAAAATGCGACCTTAGTGAGAATACTAGAGAAAATTATTACATACTCCAGAACTGGTGCTCCTCCTCTCAAATGGCAGGTGGCCCCATGTTTGAGGGAGGAGCAATAATTTGAGAGTATCTAAAGTGCAATGAAAGTGTTAGTTTTATTGGACAGTACAAAACCATTACCAGAAATTTAGCAATACACCTAACACACTCATAAAAAGGAAAGTACAGAGACCGTGTCTCACCACGCAAAATTAAAATGCATGATTTATCAAATTTTCCACACGCCAAAGGAATTTTCCACACCACACAAAATATATTTATAGTAACAAGAGTTATTTAGAAGGATAAGCAATTTATCAATGGCAAGAGAAAGCATAGTTTCCATGACTTTCATTGCCACTGCCACTTCTTTCGTAGTCTTTGTTACTCTCTTTAGTTTGCTCCCAGAGGCCTTAGCAAGACGTTGGCCACCATCGCCACCATGTCCCGTTGAAGGCCATAGAAAGCACCAGGAAATGAATAAACATTTGGTGTTTGACCCTAATTTTGGAAAAAATCCTGTCTCACCAGTACCTCCTACTCCTGACCTCAATTCAACGTCACTTAGACCTCATAACTTCAAGTTACCTAGCAAAAAGAAAAACAAGTCGGCCTCGCCAACTCCTTATGAGGAGCCTACACCACCACCACCAGGCCAATCCCCTTCTTTAACTTGGCCTTAAATAAAACTATACATCTTTGCTTATAGCTAGTAATGAATTCATGGATGCACGTACTGACATGGCGGCGTGTGATGTGGCACGCCTGTTTTTGAAGTCTCATAGGGTGGCCGAGTAGCATGGTGACGCCAAGAGTGACAGAATATGCTTGTGACGGATAATTGTGCAGTGTGCATCTGTCAACTTTTGCAGGGAAAAGAAGTTCTATAGGTGTGCAAAATTTTAGGAATTTCATAGTTAGTAAGCCATATGCTTAAATTTTGGCATATGTTAATGTGTAACTATAGGCTTAATTGTGAGAGAGATGACGCTTTTAATTCATTCATTGTGACAGAAAAAAAAAACAATAAAAAAAAAAATTTAAAAAAATCAGATTTCTTCTTGAGATTCAAATAGTGGTCTAGATTTTCTCTTTATTAAATGCATGGGAATTCTTTCTCTTGCTTCATTTGGTATATATCAAAGCATAGAATTTTGATCTTAGATCCATTGAGTTGAAGGGATTTTTTCACCAAGAAAATCTAACCAAACTTGACCTCAACATGAATTTGTTTTTTGCATCATTCGGCCAGGTAGCTTCATTTCAAGCGCCATGATCCTTCAATCATCCACATAATTTTCCTCCTTTATCATTAGGCCAATTAAGAAACCATAACCTTCCTTCAAAAATACCAAACAAGCACCATGAATTTGTAAAATTACCTATTTTTCAAAAAACTTGAGTTATCAAAAAATAGTAAATTTAATTATTTAATTACATAATTCTAACTCTTCCCCTCAAATGTGAGCTCAAAAAATTTCCATTTGGCCATAACAGATTTTCTGATCTACGTACATGTCCACATGAATCTGATTCTTTCATCTTCAACCAACCTTAACTCCAAGAAAACCTTTCTTCACTCAATACCCTAACCCACAGCATTAAGATTCACCTATTTCTTCTCCATAAAGGAACCTACAACACTGTTCTTGATCAGTTTCCTACTACAGAATCAACCAATACAATTTCTGCAGAATCTGTCAAGAAGAAATTTTCTAGACATCTTAAACATAACACATCTCAACCATCTAGAATTTATTTCAATATTTCATACGCTTTCCATGCATTCTGGAAAAAGAAGAAAACCGGTTTTTCCTTGATTAGGCTTTTTTTTTTTTTTCCTTTCTTTTTGTTGTTGTTGTTGACTATAGAAAACATTTTTAGTTGGCGTGTTTTCCACCCTACCAAGCACTCTATATGCAGAAAGCGTTTCTTCCTTCAAAACAAATGGGGTATAAATTTTGTTTTATTACCTCTCTCTCTTATCTATATTTTGGTGAAAAATGTTTTGCGTAACCTGTTTTTTCCTTTTTCCTTTTTCAGGTTGCGTAACCTATTGCAACCTCTTCATCCGATCGATTTCATTTAGGGCTTCAAAATGGATTGCAGTCCTACAAGCTTTAACTACATGAAAATTTTACGTAGTGTTTTCATGCGCAATCATGAAAATTCATATTAGAACACTGGACTTCATAAAATCATTTCCGGGCAAGAATTAGATCCAGTGGACAGATCATTGGACCAAGTCGGTTCTACCATGTCCTACCTTAGTTAACTATTAGAATTCTTTTGGGAACACACTTAATCACACATTTTGTGTCATAATTAACTTGCGTAGTGTCGGCTTGTGATTGGATTACACCAATTAGGCATGGATCCACTGTTGATACTTATGAAAAAAAACATGAATAGCATAACTGACACTTAAGATTGACTTTCCACGCACAAGATTAATTTTCCAGACGGCTCAAAAAAAAATTATGTGCAAAAAAACATTCAATTGATGTGATGAGTTCCTTCTCAAAAAAACAAAAATTGATGTGATGAGTTCCTAGGAATAAAATATGAGCAAAGCTATGTGAGTTATATATATTTTTATACCATATTAGATTGCAAAAATATACATCACTCTTCAATTTGATTAATTACATGTTACACTTTTAATAATTTTTCATGCATCACATGGTTAACGTCCTAATTAGTAACTAACTATTAGAAGCAGCAATTTTCAATTTTATAAATAAATACATATTTTCCCTGCTGACCACTTGCACTGAAATGTGACCTTAATTAGTGAAAAATATCAGATCACTTACTCTGAAGTGCAATGAAAGACTCGTCTCATTGGACAGAACCATTTCTACCTTGTTAAACTGTTAATGGGAAACATTTCCATGTAACTCTTCAAAGAAGTAATTGTGAAACTTAACACACTCAGAAAAAGGAGCTGAGTGTGAAGATTGATCGAAGTTTCCACACGCAAAAGGAAGATTTTCCACTCACCACGAAATATATTTATGGGGTGACAAGAGTTGCTTTGGTGGATAAGCCATTACCAATGGCGAAAGACAGAATAGTTTCCATTACTTTCATTGCCATTGCCACTTCTTTTATAGTGATTGTTAGTCTCATTAGTTCGCTCCCAGATGCCTTAACAAAACATACACCGCCACCATATTCCAGTACATACTCTGGTAAAGTTCCACAATCGGTGAATCCACCACCAGCTAGAAATTCAGCATCAAAGCCACCAACGCCTAAGATTGGCACTCCCTATCACCAGCATGGTCACCATACTTCGTCAAGTAAACAGGTCGACCAAGATCTTGGAATTCATTAACTTTTGCCACCACCGCCTCCTTCTTAGTAATACTCGGCCTCGCCTACGCCTTGTTATGAGAAATCTACATCACCACAACTGATCCAATAAATTTATACTACACCTTTTTTGCTTCGTTGAATTGGCCTGAAATTTATAATAAGCAGGGAGAACAGATTTGAATCAAAATCTCCTTCATGGAAGAACCTGACAGTGTAACGGAGTTACAAAACTCTTGAATTTATTACTTTGGTTTGTGTTAGAAATACTGAATTGAATAATATTGTATTTCTCACTAAAAGAATATACATGAGTGCCTTTATATAGGAGACATATGAGTGCAGTACAAGTAAATATGAGTGTACTACAAGTAAGAGTGCTATACAAATAAGAGTGCTATACAAGTAAGAGTGCTAAACAAGTAAACCAGTTGGGCCTAAAGCCCACAACACTATATATGTTAACAGCCCCCCTCAAACTCAAGGTGGATGTGAGACCAACTTGAGGTTGTCAACCAAAGTAGGAAGGCGTCCCTTAGGATGTGACTTGGTGAAGATATCTGCAAGTTGATCTGTAGAGGAGACTGAGATTAGCTTGAGAGCACCATGGACAAGATGATAACGGATAAAATGACAATCGATCTCGATGTGTTTTGTCCGTTCATGGAAGACATTATTGTGAGCAATATGAATGGCACTTTTGTTGTCACAATAAAGAGGAGTAGCAGAGGATGTCGACACACCTAAGTCTTTGAGAAGCCATCGTAGCCAAAGAAGCTCAGATGTGGTATCAGCAAGGGCATGATATTCTGCTTCAGTACTAGAACGGGCCACATGAGTTTGTTTCTTGCTTCGCCAAGAAATCAGAGAAGAACCAAGAAGAAAGCAATAACCAGTGGTGGACCTGCGATCAGTGGGATCTCCTGCCCAATCAGCATCAGAAAATGCACGGAGAACAAGAGGAGACCGAGCAGAGTAGAAAAGACCATGGAAGAGAGTGCCCTTTAGGTACCGAAGAATGCGCAGAACAGCAGCATAATGAGTCGATCGTGGAGTAGACAGATATTGGCTCACCTGGTGAACAGTATAGGAAATGTCTGGACGAGTAACAGTGAGATAAACTAGGCTGCCAACTAAGCGTCTGTAAAGAGAGGGATTAGACAATGGTTTCCATCCTGAGGGAGTCAGATGCGCATTAAGCTCGACTGAGTGTCAACAGTCTTGCTATCAGTGAGTCCAGCTCTAGACAAGAGTTCAGAGGCATACTTGGCTTAAGTAATGTAAAGTCCATCTGTAGAATGAGTGATTTCAAGACCCAAGAAGTAGCTGAGATGTCCAAGATCTTTCATCTCAAACTGCTGACTGAGAAAATTTTTGAGTTCTTGAATGCCACTGAGGTCATCACCAGTTATGATCATATCATCCACATACAAGAGAAGTAAAATAGTGCCTTTGTCAGTGCGACGAAGAAATAAGGCATAATCATAATGACTGGCCATGTAACCCAAACGAGAGATGGTAGAGCTGAACTTGGCAAACCAAGCACGTGGAGCTTGTTTAAGACCATAAAGTGCACGTCGAATGTGACAAACCTTGTTTGATTCAACAGAGAGACCAGGAGGAGGTTGCATATAAACTTCTTCACTCAAATCCCCATTAAGGAATGCATTTTTGACATCCATCTGGAAAAGATCCCATTTACTGGCAGCAGCAACAGCTAAGAGGGCACGAATAGATGAGATACGAGCAACCGGAGCAAAGGTCTCTTCATAATCAATCCCATACTCCTGTGTAAAACCTTTTGCAACAAGATGAGCTTTGTAGCGCTCAATGGACCCATCAGAGCGAGTCTTAATCTTGTAGATCCACTTACAACCAACCACAGATTTTCCAGGGGGGAGAGTGACCAAGTCCCAAGTATGGTTTTTAAATAATGCATCAAGTTCCTCTTTCATTGCAATCTGCCATAAAGGGTCAATGGAAGCCTCACGTTAGGTGTGAGGCTCGTGCAATGTAGCAAGGGCAGTGTAACAATGATAGTCAAGTAAATGTGCAGGAATGGACCTTACCCGAGTTAAGTGACGAGGTGGAATGTCTTGTACATGATCTTCAGGCGGAGTAGGAGCAGGGGAACCAGGATCAAGGTTGGGTAGCTCGTCTTCGACCTATTCATCTTCCACCTGTTCATTAAAAGGAGAACTAGGAAAGGGATCAAGGATTTCTGGTGGTTGGACAGAAAAGTTAATAGGAGAATCAGGAGCAGCTACAGGAGGATCAGGATCAGCTATAGGAGGGTCAGGAGCAGCTACAGAAGGAATTTGCGTCTCATCTGGAAATAGATCTAAGACAGAAGAGGAAGATAAAGAAGCACGGAAGTGAGAGAGCTCGACAAAGAGGCGATGTTCCCAAAAGACAACATTGTGAGAGACACGAAGACGATGAGAAATAGGATCATAACACCGATACCCCTTTTGAGTTTCGCCATAACCAGGAAAACAACAAAGTCTTGACCTAGGCTCAAGTTTGTTATGCTCATGTGGCTGAAGAAGAAAGAAACAAGCAGAGCCGAATGAGCGTAGGTGGTGATAGTCTGGAGGTGACCCAAAAAGGCGCTCATATGGAGTTTGATTTTGGATGGCAGGACTGGGAATGCGATTAATAGTATGAACAGCATGAAGAGCAGTTTGTAAACTTAATGTATATCTCAAACCATTTATATAATCAAATCGAATGCTATAAAACATATATTTTAGTATTTTACTGCAGTATATGCTCATAATTTATTCA